>JAPYYW010002992.1:0-50050 GCA_030522545.1 Cremastinae sp. A BG-2022a
TTACGACGTTGAGGTAGGCCTATCGCTGCAGATTAGTCAAAAGTCATTTGCAACTAATTAAAGTAATTTTTGAAGAAGTAGAGATCATGATAAAAAAAATAAAAAAATAAAAAAAGGAATACGAGGCTACTAACCTTAAAATTCCAAAACGTTACGTAATCGTAAAAATTTACGTTGCTTTCCAAGTAAAAAAAAAGTAATTTACTAAAAATTTTTTTGAGAAAAACAAGATAGCAAGGTGTGCACACTCAGCGGACAAAATTGATAAAGACAATTTGAAGATGCACAGAAAATATGAGTGTAAGTTGTGGGTACGTTTGAATTGGGCGGTTGTATATGCGACAGTTTCAATATGGTGAAATACTAAAATATTTGTAAAATATTCGAGCAAATGCTCATGTTTAGCAACGATTTTCTTTAAAAATAGGTCGATAACCCCACTTTTCTTCAAAACGATAAAATTCGTAGGAATATACTTTATTTAAGTTCCGTTTTTCGTAAAAATCTTACGATTCACTATAGTTTTTCGAAATATTTAAAACTAGAATTTGATTATATTTAAATATTGAATTTTGTGACTGACCTGTCTTGATTTTATCAATATTTTTTTCTCCAATTATTTTTTTTCGGTTTTATTCTTTTTCATTCGTCTGATAGAGTTCACTTCGAAAAATTACAACCTCGACTCGATTTTTCGAACATTTAATTTTCCTCCAATGGTTTTTTTCAATTCTATTTTTCTTGTTTTTTTTTGATAAAATTCACTTCGAGAAATTAGTGTCTTGACTCGATTTTTCGAACATTTATTTTTTTTCTAATGGTTTTTTTCCAGTTATAATCTTTTCTTATTTCTTTCTCTTGTCTTTTAAGTTAGTTCTATCATAAAATCGTTTTCTTAGGATTTTGTTGAAAATTTGCAAAAACCTTCTTTGATATACAGTATTCAATTGTATATTAAATTTTAAGAAGTTGCACTGCATGCAACTCGAGATATTTATTGTCAAAAATCACTATTTTCTGCAGTCTCCCACATATAAGAGCACGTGTTAGATATTGCGATCTTCAACTCTTAATATCTTGACTTCTGGGTAGTGAAACTTGTTGAAATTTTGCACAGCTCTTTATTGCACTTTAAAGAAGCTTCCTTTAGTTAAAAAAAAATCCTAAGATTGTGATTTTTCAAATTTTCATACATACGTAACAAGTACAGGTCGACTTGGATGACCTTGAATTTTGAGTATGTTGTACTTGAAACAATTTGCAACAGCTTTTGTTAATAAACTTAAGCTCAAAAACCACATGGTATGAAGATAAATTGAGATAAAAACTTTTGATTTGACTGTGCCGATATATAGAACTCGACTCGATTTTTCGAATGGTTTTTTTTTCAATTCTCTTCTTCTCTAATTTATTTCTTTTGTTTTTCAATGAGATTCACTTCGAGAAATTAGAGTCATGACTCGATTTTTCGACCATCAGCATTTGTTTTTTTTCCCCAATGGTTTTTTTTTGTTCTATTCACTTCTCTTTTTCTCTCGTTTTTTAAAGAATGCGGAACGCAGTATTATTTGTAACCCCTCGAGTCGGTGTAATTATCGCACTTTAGCCGGGCGACGGAGCTCAACGTGTCTCTCCTTTTTTCACCTTTCCACCCGCGACACTGCATGCATCATTTTGCGTTGAACCCTTGCGCGAGAGCTTCATCGACACACGGAACTCTCATAATCGCAGCAGCAGCAGCAGCATCTCAAGTGCTCGCTCCGTTCCGACTTTTCCCCTTCTCGCTTTGCTTCTCTGTGTCTCGACGCGTTTGCACGGAACGGATGTTTGTCCTCGCGCGTTTATATATCACAATTTTTGCGCTCGAGTATATTATTTGCACGCGCTACATTTTGAGAGTTTCCAGCGAGAGGTAATTGGCACACTGCTGCTTCGAGGATAAAAGTGTCTTCAAACTTTTGTCCTCGCACCCACCTTCTGCGCTCACTAATATTTTTATCTTGGCGTATTTTTCGGTACACTGTAAAAAAATCGAATTTATTTGCTGAATTCCACATATATACTATAGGGTAGAAACATTTTTTTTTTACTAATTTTTCTGAGGCTCGCATGAAAAAAAGTGTGAGGTATTTATAAAAAGTCCTTTTCAGCAATAAGTTTTAATTTTGATGGATATTTTGTGTAGGTCGTTCGAAAAATCAATATTTACAATTATTGTTTTTCTTGGGAATAAAATATTTGGTTTTCTTGAATTTGTTTTTTTCTAATCATTTTAACATTATAATTGAAAGAGATACTTTTTAATTTTCCTATAATCTCACTAGAATATACTTGCTTGAAATTGCTTTTATTATACAAAATTAACAACGAGATTAAGTCTTAATATTAATATTATTATTTTTTAAACATATTCGGGCGACCTTTGAAAATATAATATCTTTACTTCAAATTTTAGTACTTTCCTGTACGACTTATATAAAAAAAGATGATTAATGATTGATTAATGAAGATCTATAGAGATTGGAAAAAAATAAAATTGTTTTTAGTTGATTTTTGAATCAACCTTTAAAAAATGTTTGCATGTGAGTTAAAACTTGAAGAGAATTCTGAAAATATCTCGAGCTTATATTTTTTCATGTGAGCTTCAATAAAAGTAGAAAAATATGATTGCTACCCTATAATATACACGAAAAAAAGTTCTGAAAAATATTACGAGATATTACATCATTTTCCCTTTTACATTTGACGTGAGAGCTGAAAATTCCAATGAAAAAATCAATAAAAGACACGATATAAATCGTATCTATGATTTTGCATTTATCGAGAATATGGCCACAAAAAAACTTTAATTTTCGTTCTCAGAGTATCAAGTAATTCTTTTTTATCAAGCGCTCCAGTATTTACTTACAAAAAATTTTCGGCAATTTCGCTTCTATTGTAAAACTTGTGTCCGCAGAGTGTTTGCCAATATAAACGACTTTTATTCTCTCATTTTCGTTACACTCACTTATTGTTGAACACAATTTATGAAATGAACAATTGTTATTCACCAAAAGAATAAAAGATGATGAAAATTAATGAAATGAACAATTTCTATTCAGCAGAATAATAAAAATTTTAGGTATTGTAGAATAAACTCAGTTTCAATGCGAAAATCAGAAAGACTTTTTCGCTCGATAAAAAGTTTCGGAGCAACGTTTTCTCGCGTGGATTTGTACAGCTGTGCACGTGCTCGGTTCTCGTAAGAATTGTTTGCTTCTTGACTGACATACTTTCGACGGAACAGTCGCGGAAACTGAATGCGTATATTTACCACGAAACAATCGAGCTAGATAAGGAATGTTTATTTTGTATTTGTTTTACGTTCGTCGATATTTTGGCAATTTTTTTTTTCATCTATTTCAATTTTTGCATTATTATTACACGAATATTTTCATATAGTGCATTGCAAAGTAAATTAAAAGAATTAATTTAATTTCAGTGACAAAGTGAGAGTCGAAAGGCCCAAAGATTCTGCCTTCGCAGCAACTTGGGGCTGCGGTCGCTCCATGGCCGGGCGCCACTGGCCTCCTGGCCTCTGTCACCGCTGATGACATGGCACACAAAGGTGAGTTTGCATTTTTTTATACATCCAACAACGTAATATTCTTGGACTAAGAATTTTCGAAATATCAATTAGAAATACTTCTAATCGTTGGAATATAATTTCTTCATACCTAATACACTTTTGACCTGTAACATAAGCTGGCATATGGAATCTTTTCAAGTTCCTACAATACGAACTCCTACCATATGTTTTAACTGTTTACTATTGTGGCTTCTAAACGTGTCCATATTGGATTCTCATTTATTATTATTTCGAACAATCAATCAATTTTCAACAATAAATACAATAGTGATTTTCGGAAAATATAAAATTTCATACAGCAGTGAGAAGTTTGCAACTTTTCCTAAAACTACCATATGATATTTAACTGTTTACTATAATGTGGCTTCTAAACGTGACCATATTTGATTCTCATTCATTATTATTTCGAACAATCAATTCAGAATTTTCAGTCTTATACAAAATCTTCAACAATAAGTACAGTACAGTTTCCTATAAATCTCTTATATTTGCCAACAATCTGAAATTAATTTTAAAAACAATTTAGATTTAATCTAAAAAATAATCTAAAATGCAAATCAAATACTCTGGGTATATTACTTATAATTCGAATAAAAAATAAAATAGTATTTCATCAAATTTTGAGAAATTAAAACTTGAATTCGGTCGAAAAGTGTACAGATAGTAAGATTATTTCGTTGAGGCATATAATTAAAAATTAATCTGCCATAAAACAAAAACAGATAACGTTAGCATATGAAAGCCGCAACTA
The DNA here is from genome assembly GCA_030522545.1 of Cremastinae sp. A BG-2022a. Taxonomy (NCBI): domain Eukaryota; kingdom Metazoa; phylum Arthropoda; class Insecta; order Hymenoptera; family Ichneumonidae; species Cremastinae sp. A BG-2022a. The sequence goes on from JAPYYW010002992.1 coordinate 4,380, forward strand.
TAAGAGAGTACATTGTAATACTCAAATTTTTGCATTGCTTCAAAAAAAAAAGAGTTATCTGGAAAAATAAAGGCAGAAAACGAAGCGAAGAGATAAAGGAGCGAAAATTTCTCGGCAACTTTCTCGCGGTAGAATCGGAAAAACCGTAAGACCGCGGTGAAATAGTGTCAGAGAGAGGGTTGGGTTTTCTATAAAGCGTCGTTTCTCTTATAAATATACGTATATATGTGTTTCTTTCTTTCTCTTACGTTATTCGCCTTCATCTATTGATTTCCATTCTCTTATACGCGTCTCTTCCGCGAGATTCGCCGCTTTCCACAACCCCCCGCGACGACGTCCTCCTCGATGCCTCGTTCACTCTTTTTTCCACTCCGTTCTCTCTTTCGTCGGATATATTTAACTGTAAAATCATTGAAAATTTTCAATTAGAATCTTTTAAGTACAATACCGTGTCTGTGTGTGTGTGTGTCTGTGTCACAATTATACTTTTAAAATATGACCTAGGACCTATAACTATGTGCAGTTAGGACCATTACTATAGTCTTATTTTCTAGGTCCCGGATACTATTTTATATATTGAAACGGACCTATAACAATAGTTAGATCTTAGGTCCAATTGAATAGCAGCCAATACGCGAAAGAATGTAATGCAAAAAGTGTTGCATTTGAATTGAACGTCAGTGTGCACAGTCGGTCCGTTTGAATAGAATCAAAGTTTTGATTGCATAGAATTGAAGTACTTTCCACAAACAAAAGCAACAATAAAACTGATTTACTTCAATTTTGAACCCATTCGGGCACAAAAATTAATATTCCTATTCAGTCTGAGGGTATATATTATATTAAATGAATTTTATTTTATTTGTATAAATACATACATTATAACGGACTACGTACGATAAGTTTATCCGATGAAAACCGACTTGCCTTGACCGTTTGGAGTGAATTTATACTGGCCAGATCGAGAGGATTTGCAATATGATAGAAAAGGATATAGAAATATTAATTACTTTTTAGAAAAAATGGTGGACAGTCATTAAAAGGGAATTTCGAGTCGTGGAAGAGAATCAGGTAGAAATTGTCATCGGAATACTGTTACACACTATATGGAAAAATGAATCATGAACAATCGAGGAAAACGCGTACGGTTAATGATTTTTTGAAAATTTCCGGAATTAATTGTTGAGGAAAAATTTGGAAACTTTGTAAAATGAAATTATTGTGATTACGGGAATTCCACAAAAGTCTTTGAATATGTCTTAGGAATATTAGTCAATTTTCAGGTGGAACTAATAAAATTCTGATCAGACAACAATGAGAGTCTAAAAAAAGTTGATTAGTCGGAATTTTTGGTATGAATAACTTGCGACGGGGAATATTTTATCATGAGCACCATTCGAAAGGGGACATTTTTTACCGAGAAAAAACTGCCCCAGGATTTATGTGGGTTACTTATACAACCCGAGTTGAAAGTCAAACAGTTTTTTCTACATATGTGTCATTAACATGGTCCACATTGTTTGGTACCATTTTTAATGAACTCCCAGGGATTAAAAACCGAAAGTTGTACAAATACACTTTAACATCTAATCGATTTTTTTTGTACAAAAATAAAAAAAAGTACGAATACTTTAAAAAATGTCACATATGGAGAAATAATAAAAGGATTGGATACTTTTGGGACAGATATCTCGCGTGTTTAGAAAACCAAAATCACTATAGCGAAAAAGTATATGTACATATATGGGAATGAAAATAGATAAAATCGGAAGTGAATGGGGACTGGAGAGAAAGACACGCACCGGCGTAAAGATTTGAGTTTCGGAAGGATCGTTTGAGTGTGAATTGGTTGGTCGAGGAATCCACAAGTGAGCAAACACACCGCGGGTCGTTGGACGCGAAGGGAGCAACGGCGGCGGGGTTGGCAGAGGAGCAGGAGGAGGAGGAGGAGGCAAAGTGAGTATTAGAGAATCCGAAGAGCTCCGAAAGAGACAGATGGGATGGAAAAGGCGTGCAGTGTAGAGACGATGAAGCGAGAAAGAGAAAGAGAGAGAGAGAGACAGAGATATATAGCGCGGAGCCGCGAGTGAATGGATATGATTCTCCGGTGCAGGGCGCTTGAAAATCGTCGAGTTATCTGACCGAGTGCAGCCCAGTGGGGTGTGTAGCGTTAAGTTGGCGTTAGCTCATCGAATCAACCGCGATGGGCGCGACACGCTTCTCCGCCGCTCGTTCTCTATCCTCGCCCGCGTACAACCGGCGCTCGTCTCTTCTTCGATGCGCCCTCGCCTCTCTCGCAATCGTCTCACGACGGACGCCGTCTCATCGTCGACGCTGCTGCTGGACCGGATTAACAGACTTCGCGCATCGATTCTTATCCTTTCTTCATTTATTTTCAAACTCCTCCTCAAATATCGCTCTCTTCGTCCCTCTCTTCTTCTCATATACACCATACAATCCTTTTTTAAGGATGTATGAGTGATATTTTTTAAAATATGAGAATACATTTTTTGGTTTTTTTTTCGGTTTGAGGCATCTGAAAATATTATATGCCAAATTTTAAGTCGTTTTACTGGCAGACAATTTTTATTTTAGATTTTTCTCTGTATATATACCATGTGTGGCTTTACAGCTTAAGTTTATTAGATAAAGTTGTTACTAATTGATTCAAGAAAAAACATACTCTACATTTCAGGTCATCCAAGGTGACCAGTATACTTGATATGTTTGTATAAAAATTAGGAAAACATTTTTTTAAGGATTAAAAAAAACTAATTGAAGATTCTTTCATGTACTATAAAAAGTTGTACCATATTTTAAGAAGTACTATTTCTTAGAAATCAAGATATTTAGAGTTGAAAATCACAATATTTGATACCTGCTTTTATGGAAGCGTAAAAAAATAGTGATTTTCGATAGTGAATATATTAAATTCTATGCAGAGAAACTTTTTAAAATTTAATACACTATGCACATGACATCAAAGATAGTTTATACAAAATTTTAACAAATCTCCCCCCCTCCTCCAAAAAAAATTCGTGGATTTAAGAGGTATCGAACTCCGAAATTACTGTGGTTTAATATAGAGAATTCATAAATTCGTACTGAATACAAATTGAAAAATATGAGATTCTTGTGAATTTTTTTAAATATATTCATGTATAATAGTATTCATTTTGTATTAGACAGTAATTTTAGAATTTTTTTGTATTTAATCGTTTAAACAATAAGAAATATTCAAATTGTTTTCAAAATATGCTCAAATTGCCAATTAATAGCCAAACTAAGATTTATAAAACTGGCAACTTTTTAGCACAAGTCAGAGTCTGGGTTTATATTATAAATAATGAATAAACAAATTTTTTAAATATTATTCATAAAATTGTTAAAAAATTCTGAAAAAGGCTTAATAACTTTTTATTTTCTTCATTTGATGATAATTTTTTCATTTTTTTTTTCGTGATATGGAAAATATTGTATTTTCTTCGTTTTTTTCGTATAATCGTTCGAAGGTTGAGTCAAATTTTTGAATAAATTTCTAAAAATATACATAGATTTATTTTTATCGAAAGTTTGAGTACAGAGTGTTTTTTTTCGAAGAGCACGGGGGTTTTGATGCGAGAGGAAATGTCGAACCGTTCGGAATACACAGTGCGTTAGCGAGGGCATCCGCGAGAGATGGAGAATAAAAGAATGAGAAAACGCTCCGTTGGGCGAAGTGAGAGGGGCGAGAGAGAGAGAGAGAGAGAGAGAGAGAGAGAGAGAGAGAGAGAGAGAGAAAACCGACGAGAGCTCGGCGCGCTGATTCGCGACGTGTCCCACGCGGAGAAGAGCGAGCGAGAGACAACGTGAAAAATTTCGACGCAGGGTGGTGGAAAAACGGGGAAAACGTTGGCGCATTGATCGTTTCTGAATTCCGAGTGGATGGCAAGAGAAGACTCCCGCGTTTCTCACTCTTATACCCCCCTCCCCCCTTTTATTCATTTTACCCGACAATATTCTCTCGCCCTCGATATCACAGATTTTTATATATCTCATCAACGATTTTTCGGAGCAAGCATTTTTGTCTCTATTTTCCATCCGAATCGTCGTAATTTTTTTTCTTTTTTCTAAACTCCTTGATTCTTTGTGCGATCTTTGCTCTTTGATTCTCGCACACGTCACCATCTTGTCAAAACGACAAATATTTCGTCTCCCGCTCGCTTCTTTTTATTCCCGACGCCTACGCCTCGGCGACCCTCGAGCAATTAATTTTCGCATAGCTGCGCTTGGAAAAAAGTGACGACGTTCTTTCCCCCCTCTCTCTCTTTTTCTCTCACGCTTTCATTCTATAGATATATTTCTCGACGCAAAAAGATTCGCGACTACGCGCCAAAAGAGGGTTTAAGAAAGCTTCGAGGATCGCGCCTCAAAGGCCAAAGGCCTTCCGCCTCTCCTTGCCTCTTTATGTATATAAAATGCACACTTTATTAAACGATTCTCTCTCCCTCCTTACCCTCTCGCGAGATTCCCCTTCACTTGCTTAATCAAAAAATCTTTTCTCAAAATTAATCCTTCATGAAAATAATGTGAAAAAATGTTTCTTTGGGAATTTGCACGAGCCAGTAAAACATTTGCATCCCAGTAAATTGAAAAAACAATTAAATGTGTCGTTTTGGCAAGAATTCGATTTCAAATTTTCGTGAAAACTTTCACAACGATGCACTTTCAAATTTTTTCTTAAAATTTTATTGTTAACAAATCTTTTCAATTAATTACGTAGTACAATATAATATAATTGTTAAAAAATAAATTTAGATTTGTTAAATTGTTTTCATTGTTGAATTTATTAAAAATAAATTTCAAACAAAGTTACTTTATCGTCTAAATAATTTGAAAAATTCCTCAAGAATCAACAATTGCTTCACGGTATATAAAAACGAGACCAAAATGTCGGGGTGGAAACTGAGTATCAGTTTTTCGTGAATTTTTAATGCAATTCGGTTTGAAATGTATTTTTTGCCAAGCGCGAGAATTCGTGCGGTTTTCTTTTTCAAAAAGAAAGGCAAACAGAGAGAATAAAGAAGAAAGGAAGGAAAATAAAATTGGTCGGGGAGGACGGTTCGTGTTCTGGCTTAACATCCGGCGAATTCGACTGTGAAATTTTCTCTTCAGGAGCACATCAGGGCAGAGTTAGAGTGAGGGATCGACGGAAAAGGGGGGCTCGACTCCCGAGGAAATTTCTTGATACAGCACACGCATCTCGCGCGCGCGCGTGCAAATTTTAGTCGAGGTCGAAACTAACAGGCTGCCGAGACTCCGGAAAGTGCGGAAAACGAGCGCGGAACCGAGATTGCTAGGGAGACTCGAAAAAATAAAGATTCCTCTTGCAAACAACTCTTCCACCGAATACTTTGTATATATATATACTGCTGGAACGAATTACCTATACACCAGAATTTCCACGTTCAATTTATCTTCAACAAAACTTCTTCATTCTTCCTTTACACAATTTTTTATTTTAAGAATAAAACAAAAATATAGCAATTTTTAAAATATAAATTTCAATTGCGAAGAGTTTCTTAAGACGACTATATTTTTATTAGTAAACATGTCAATATTTTCCTCAAATAAGTATTTATTAAATTTGTCTTAAAATACTTAAAATATTTTAACGTGATATTCGATTCATGCTCAAATTCTTTTTTTTTTGGTGTAATTATTTTGACATTAGAATTTGATCTCGTTTCACGTGGAATTCCCCATGGATTTTTTCTCAACACGCGAAATACCTTTTCTTCGAGGGATGAGACAAAAAAAAAGGAATTTACCCTCTCGCGAGTTTCTCGTCATTCGCCCAGTTTTTCTTGCACGCTCCGTCCCGGCGTCTCGTCTCGTTACAAAAAAAAAGTGTACTGTATATAAAAACGTACACGTGTAGCCAGTATATGTACTCCGCGACGTTTTTCTCAGTCGGAAGCGAAGCTTCTGGGAAAAATACTTTATACCCGTGGCCGATGTAAGAGCGGAAACGAGGGTGAAACCATCCCTTCCTATCTCTCTTTTTCTCTCCCTGAAACGTGACTTGTTTAAAAAAAAAAGAAAAAACGATCGACTCGTTCCTCTCGCAATCGCTGATAAAACGTTTTTCCTTTTGAATATCCAACGAGAAATATCGCTTCGATATTTTTTCTCTTCATTGGAGGCTATAAGGTACTTTTCTCGTTTTTCATGTTAGTCCTTACATGTTACAAAAGAACCTTGATTTATATTCAGAATATTAGCATTAACTTGCTGACCAATTTTCAATGCTATATTTGTCGTTTCAAATTCAAGCTAAGGTTTATTATAAGGGTAAATTGAAGTGTTTTTTAAAGTTATAAGCATATATGCTTTTGCTGTGTTGTTTGCGAATGTACGAAAATTGTTGTCAGGTTTAAAAATAGCTCTCAACATTTCTGATGCTTACATAAAATTGCAGTATATTTTAAAATACTAATGAAAGAGTTGAACTGCATTAAAAAAAATTTTTTTCTACAGATACAATAATATACTCTCAGGGAATAAAATTATATTCGTTCAAAAATTTCTCAAAAACCAAACATTTTCTTATAATAATAAGGAGATGTTATTGGACTATTAAAAAATAATAATTAAGTTCAAAATAATGCAAAGTTTATTAAAAATTTATCATTCAAAAAATTTATGAAAAAAAAAATATTATCAGAAAAAACGAGATATATATTTAAATGAAAATGCTGACAAATGATTCAGTCTTATCGGAATAACAATCTTGGTCGTTTTATTATTATTTTATCGATTAAGTTTTGATGAAAACAGGGTAACAACGCTGCTGTCAATTGGTATGAAAATGTACTAAAGTACACAAAGAGGAGATGAAAGCGCGTCTGTTCTCGATACGCAATTGAATCGAGAAAGGGAGAGCCACGAATAAAAATATCGTGACCGAGATGAGATGAATGAAGAAAAGAGAAAGAGAGAGAGAGAGAGAGAGGAAGACGAAAAAAAAAACAGTTGTAGAAACAGAGTCGTTTTGTCGGCGAGGCCGAATAAATATTGTGACAAATCGTGGGTTACGCTCGTCCTGAGAAGAAAAGAGAAAAAGTGAGAGAGAGAAAAAAAGCTATCGAAAGAGGAGAGGGGCGATTGGATGTAAGAATAGCTAATACCGTCGGGACAAGGCACGTAAAATCGTGTAAGAAAGAAACAAAAAACGAGGCATGCACGGTGACCCCGTGGGTACACCGACAACTGTCGACCTAATTTTCCCCTAAACGTTTTCCGGAGATTACATCGGGCTTCTCTCTTTGTATCGCATGAGAATTCTCCTTCGGTTCTCGCTGATCTGGCTCTTTCCGAAAGAATAATACACCTCTCTGCTCCCTACATGCATCTATTTACGTTCAACGATAAGAACCTTAAATATTGTACATATTTTAAAATAATTTTTTAAATCACAAACTTTCTCGACAAACTTTCTGCTGGAACAAAATAAAAATGTTCTTTCACTATACGATTATCACTGGAGCAAACATAAATTTCATACCCATATGTTAATTTCACCATCGTTTATTTTTTTATAAAAACTAATTCAAATATTTCTTGATTTTCTAAAATCTTTGGAGCCAAATGAGTTCGAAACTCACAAAACATATTTTACTTTCGATATTTTTTTCTCAAATACTCTTCTGATAAAAACTAGGTTACTTCTACGCATATACTTATGTAACTAAAAAATAATACGGGAAAAAATAAACGAAAAATTCTAAATGAATATTAAAAAATTCGATAATTAGCAAAAATATTGTTTGAAATGTATAATAAAATAATGAACAATTTTTAAATTAATTTATAATTTCTTGAATATGATATGAGCGCAATTTTTGAAATTTTGACAACACTTTTAAATAAGATCTGTATATTTTAAATAATATTTACTTATAATCATACTTAAATTTTGCGCACAGAAGTTATTTGAAGAGATTAAATATAAAGTGTGGCAAAATTGTAGCTATTTCTCATTATTTTGAAAAAATATCGATAAATACATCAGAAAATATTTTTATATAAAAAATATCGAAAAAGCGAAAGAATATTTATTTTCGTTGTCACTGAAAAATGTCGTTGCTCGTTTTGTCGATTGAATAATGTTTTAATATCGTCAGCGCGGGAAACGAGACGATTTAATTTGGCGAAAAAAGGTACCTGCTTGCGTTTGAGAAAAAAGAAGAAGGATGGCCCTTTTGAAAAGGTTGGCTCGAGAGGTGCTCAAGAAACTTTTGGATGTTGAGCGCGATATAGTCTCTCGCTCTTTCACCGATGGTCGCGGGCAAACAATAACGTTTCCACACCCGCGCACACCTGCTCTCGAGCTGGCTCTGGTTAACCCTTGTGGCGGGAACGACGAAAAAACGCGGGCGCGAGAGAAAGAGAGAGTCTCCGCAAAAATCTTCCGACGATATACTTATTTCGGTTGACGAGAATTTTTCGACGCTCGAGCGCGCCCAGGCTCGTACAATAAGCGCTAAAGGGACGCGGGGAGAGAAAAGAGGAGGCAAAATAGAGAACGAGAGAAAAAAAAATCGAGGGAATCAGAGAGAGGGCGGCGAGAGAGAAAAATTTCCGAGAGTCCACGAGAGCTGACCCACATTTCCATTTTTTTCATTGAAAGCAGAACGGAAAAACGAGGTCTTCTTTCTTCTCCACGTGCGCCGCGAATAACATCTTTTTGAAACATTCATTTCACCACTAATTCGCGTGTACTCTCTGATGAAACTCATCTCGAGTTTTTTTTTGTCCGTACATTTTTTGTTGGGTATTGCGTCCGTTACTTCTTGACACCTCCTATTCACTTTTCTCTATATACATGAACCTGCCAGAGTGCATGAATATTTTTCATCCTGTTGTCTGCTATTCCGTTCTTTTCTGATTTTTCTTTTCCCTCTCTCTCTCGCGAGGTGCTTCAATAAATATTCTAGAGCCTCTCGAGCCCCATCACACCACCTTTGAAGCTTCTTCTTTTCCCTTTTTCTCCTTTCAATGTTTCATAAAAGTACTAGATGAGTACTGGAATGATGATTAATTAAGAAAAAAAAGGAAATCTTGCGTTTCATAAATTATATAGGCGAATGACTATTTTCAACTCTCTTATTTTACGTGCTCTTCAATTTTTTTAGAATTGAAAGTTTGGCATTGGGCGAAAGCACCTATGTATGCACTGAGAGAATTTTATACGACAAATTTTACCATATTGAATAGTACTGCAGTAACAGTTTGGAAATTATTAGGATTTTAAAGTACAAAATCATAGCAACTTTGATCAATTTATAATTATAATAACTATATATTTTGAATGAAAAATTCTTAAATATTTTCAAACTGTTACCACCGTATAAAAAAACATTAATTTTTTGTATAAAGTTCTTTTTATATATGTATAAGAAATTGGGAATATTAAAAAATGAGTTATATTTTTGAGAAAATTATTTATAATATATTTATCGTATTTATTTTTATGTTTATCTTTAAATAAGTTTTTATTTCTTCGAGCAGCCACTTTTTCTTATTTAACATGTTTGAATTTATATTTTTTCCGGTTCTTCTAGATGCATATACTTCATATAACTTCGAATAATGTGCTTTATGAAATCCAACTGACACTCGATTGAACTTTTCAAATTGCAACGAAATGTTTTTCGGTAACGAACTACCTTGTAAGACCCGACACGTCTTATCCCGACACTTTATATCGGCCTTCTGATTCCAAATGAAGTCGAAAAACTGAACAATCAAGATTGTGTTTGGTTTATGACTCGCGCTCGTCGAATTGTTAAGGTATTCTCGAAAAATAAACTGTTTTTTTTCTTGTTATGCTCGACGAACTTCCCACATGTTTCGTTATCTTTACGATCATCAAACTATTCAGGTATATTTGATATAAATAGAAAATCGAGTTGCAAAGTTGTTCTCTCATTATTACACGTATAAGTCGTAATAAAATAGTGAGCTGAGGAAATTTGGCGTGTTCGAAGTCCTTATTCAGTCTGATTTTTCGAGAATCGAAAATAGAAAGATCATAAAATTTCAAGTGGCGATATCTTTTCGTGTCCTCAACGAAATCGACTTTATAATGATGAGTAATTCCTGTAAATTTTTGCAGATCGAAATAAATAATTATCAAATCAAAGTCATTATTTTCAAAGCAGCAGGTTGAATTTTTTTTTTTTGAGTAGAGATTAGCCAAGTTAATATATCAATTACCGTAAAAGTTATCACGTGTCTCGAAGATTTTTGAAAAAATCGAAAGAAGTACCCCTTCAAATTTTTTTCAATTTTAGAAGCAACAACGCGGCCGTTTTTTTCATTTTTAAATTGATATTTTGCTATTCTTCTCGGCGCATATTTCATATAACTTCGCATAATGCGCTCTATCCCGATGAATGGATTAGATGCCTCATATATTTTTTAATATAAGAATAAATAAATTAATAAATTCAGAACGTAATAATAATAATTAGTATAATAAAAAGAGCTGATGAAAAAAACCAAAAGATGCAAGCATAAAACGAAACATTTGGAATGATCGGAGAAAACGTGGCGAATAATTGAGACGTATCGAAAATTTGTTATTCACCGTCGAAGAAGGGCAATCGGAGCGAAACCGAAGAAAAGCCGCATCGCGTTAAATTCGATTGAGAGGAGGAGCGCGCGATGAAAGGGAGTTGGTCGTCGTTTTTCGTGTCGTAGGAGTCCCAGGGGTGCACGCCGGAGGCCAACAAAACATCTCAGGGCACTCGTTCCATTTAATTCCCACACAGAGGTTGTGTACAGGCTGATCATTCCGATACCAGCTCTAATTATGTCGAAAACGCGTCCCCCCGTGGCGCGAGCCCCGAACGACGATCTCGGTGTTTTCGGGCCCCCTGTCCCATGGGAACTCGATGCCTAGTATTATTTCTCTCTCTCTCTCTCTCTCTTTCTCTCGGCATCCCCGTATTGGAAGAGAGCCGCTAGCGCGAGACCACAATGCTTTCACCACTGCGACACACTCGTGTCATTGTAAGTTGGCCCTCAGGGCGATTCCTTCTCTCTCTCTCTCTCTTTCTCTTTCTCCTTCCATTTCTTCGTATTCCACACCATGGCGCAAACGTTCTTACCTCTATTAAAGATCTATCGGAGTCACGATTTCTATCCAAAAAGGGCTTTCTTCAATGACAAATTCAGCAAAATCACACTTCAAACGTTCGCTTTTTTACTTTTTACTTTACATATCTGGGTCAAACACTTTTTACTGCGATTATGATGTTTATTGTTGCTTTCTTATTGCAGCAAGGTTCATTAAATAATAGTTCTGAGCTGTTTCTTCAATTTGAACTTTTTATTCGATTCTTGCGAAAAAATGGACTCCTTTCAAAGTATGAACATAAAATTAATGTATTTATTTTGTAACTTTTTGCAATATGGCAAAAATAAAATACCTTTTCTTTATAATCATGATTTATACTGTTCAGGGGTTTACAATATATTCAAAATTTAAAAAATGAAACTTTTCAACATTAGAGTTTGGAAAGCATCATTATATAATTTCAAGTTTCCTAGTTCAATTTCAATTCATATCATCACAACATATTCGCTTCTCTTATTCATTTGTATAGAATTTATTAAAAAATTGAAATAGCTCTAATAATTTTTACTACTAAACGTGTAAATAATTTATTTAATTCAAGTCAATACTTATAAGTGTGTAAACAAAAAATTCAATTTCAAGAAATATACTGTTACTATTGAGTTTTTGAATTTTACTCAATGTCCCTATATTATACCATCACTTTAAAATTTTCTTTTTTCATCTATTTTATCAAAAGGCTCATTACATTATTTTCAAATCTTATGATCTTAGATTGTATTTTTTTTCAACGTTGTGTATAAATTTCATTTAACGTTCAATTATTGCATATTTTACATTTTAATGCTTTGTTATTAAATTCTTTTGATATACTATAAAGTATTTGGTATTTTTTTATATACCGAGATCCCAATCTCACGGAATTTTATTCCGTAAATGCGAATAGCTTTGAGCACCAAGCGAAATAGCGAAAATTCGATAAAATCCGAAATTGCTTCACCGAGGTTTTTCCAAAAAAAAAAGAAAGAAAAAAGGAGGAAAAGAGAAAAGAAAGAAGAAGAATAGAGTTGGAGTCTCGCGCGTATCGAATTCAGTGAGATTTCTCTCTGTACGTTAGTGTTCCCGTACGGATTACACGGCGGAACACATGTCGTATTTTCTATTGTTGTACATGACGATTGGTTTTTGACCGGTGCACTGTCGAGCAAAACGAGAAAAGAGAGAAGGAGGATCGCTAAAATGTAACGAAAGCAAAATCAAGGTAAATGTTGATTGAATGAATTTTTCACATTTTTTTCACACGCAGTAAACGAATAATTTTATACTCCGAATAAAGGATTATTGAGAAATAAAAAGTGCATCCCAATTGATCCAAAAAAAAAGAACAGAGATTTTGAAATATCGATGAATAAAGAACAGATTTTTTAAAGATTTAAATAAAATAAAATAAATTTCGTTCTTGTAAATAATATTAAACGCGAAATAATATAAAACGCGAAAAATTTCATTTCCGGAGATAAAGTGAAATAAAACTTGCAAAAATTCCGTCTGCGTGTACAAAAACAAATTCGTAATCGTAGAGAATTTACGGCTTTGTGGAAGATAGAGAGCATCAGCGTTCGCGATGCGAAAAAGTCTCCGGCGGTATAAAAAGGTGAAAAAAAAGGTATAAAGACGAAACGCTGATGCGGACGTCGAAGTTGGGTGGACGATCGAGAGGAGAGAGGAGGGTGGGAGGGAAAAAAAACAGAGAAAAAGAGGGAGGGAGTTGCGACGATGTGCCGGTTCTGTTTCTGCGGGCCCTTGCGCCGGACCTTTTCCACGTAGTGCACCCGGAGAAGCGGCTCTGACAGATCTGTTGGCGCGGAATAACGCGTTTACGAGCTCTTTGTCCGGCCGCTTTGGACTTGGTGCTGCCAGCAGAAGCGGCTTACCAGGCCTGTCATTCTCTCTCTCTCTCACTCTTACCAATTTCATGCTTATGTCTATACAATTTCTGTATACGTACACGTATATTTATACGTATAAGTATTTACGTATACGTAGCGTTTCTGGCCAGTCCGCGATTTCTCTGAGCACAAGCCTCCCGAATCTGCACACAGCGAAATTCAAACTCGGAGCCACGTGTCTCTGCGAGTACCCGGGGCGAATTCGGTCTCCGTCCGTCTTTCCTATACGCTCGGTGTTCCGGGCCTGCCAACTCCGCCTGCCTTCCTGAGCCTTGTTACCCCTGCATCGCGATTCAGCCTCGGGTAATTGGATAATTCGATCCGGAAGCACGGGAACATCCTCCGGGCGCCAAGTGCACCGGAGATTCTGCCCCTCTTCAACAATCTCTCCTCTCCATCTATCTCATCCATCTTGAAAAATCTACCTCACCATTCTCTCTCTCACTCTCGCTGCTTCTGCTTTTATACGATTCCTCTCTTTCAGTCACTGATTTCGAGATTTGTTCAAAGTACTCTTGCATCGAACTCTAGAGTGTGAAAATATTCTCCTTTGTCGACTCTACTGTGTTATTACGAAGAACAAAAACATTATTTTTTATGAAGACCAAAAATTATATCATTCCGATGCTAGCTCGATAAACGTTGAACTGATTTCAAGATCGATAACTTCAATCAAGAGTCGACTTATGTAGAGGGCCAATTGACTCAGGTTGAAATAAGTTGATCAACGTTTTTTTTCGATTCATTTTTTAGTTTTTTTAGAAACAAAGTCAGTGAATCAACATGGTATACACTGTAAAAAATCTGGTGTTATAATGGTGTTAATTTAACACCATTCTTGGTCCATATAGTTTCCACCGTTTATATTATGTAGAATGGCATGGTGTTAATGGATGTGGTTTGATATGCTGTGTTTAATCAGTGTAAATATTTAACACCGCAATGTAAACACCATTTAGTGCGTAAAATTAATGAAGTAACAATATTCTTGCTAACACCATCCGGTACGAATAAAAAAGAGATACGGATTAAGCAATTCAATAATATAAATAATATTTAAATAATTTAAATAATAATGTAAATTTCGATTTGTTTGTAAGGTTCATGCACATTATATGCAACTTTGTTCGTAAATAATTCCATGTTAACAAGTTCGTAAATTATTTTTTGTTTTTCTCTCTTTCTGAATGCAGAGATTTACCCTGATGTAGGATAATTTACTATGTAGACTTGATCTTTCAAAAAAAATTTTTGACAATTTTTTCTTTTTATCATATTTAGGGGATTAACTTCATAAAGGTAAACGGTTATTAGGGAGGACATTGCTGGACTTTTTTGGTCAATTAGAAAATTAACTAAATGAAAATTTTACATATATATAACGTTTCATAAGCGTTACTTTATGTTTGCCCATGAGTTTCTCAAAAAAGTGATGTATTGCTTAGCATATAGAAAAGGTCCAGATATCAATATGCACAATTTGATTTACAGATGTTGATCTGATTATGATGCCAACCTATATAATACAAATTTCTATAATTTTTTGGTCAACTCGGTGATAAATTCAGCAAAAAATAGTTTATTTTTAAAAAATAAGAATCTGTTAAATAAAAAATGTCTTACTAATAATTAATTTCATTTATTTTTATTCATAAGAATAATAAATAATGTCTCAAGTAAGCTTGAATTGAATTACAAAAAGGTATGAAAAAAATGAAAAGCGATCGAAAGAATTAGAAAAAAAGCTCGGTCCATCTTCAATTCGTTCGTTTCCTGCATTGGAACGTCTCGTACGAAAGTCTCGCAGTCAGCAAAGACGAACTGGCTCTCGGACGATATTACATATACTTCTGTAGAAACACTCGTGATGATTGAGCCAGAAGTGTCAAAGGTAAAAAATTACGAGCTCGAGAGAGATCTCGAGAGCATTTTTCACGGGAATTTGCCAAGCGGGCTCTCGTTTATCTAAAAGAGAAGAAGAAAAAAAAAGACGAGCATCGCTCGAGAGCGAGCGTAACATCGTTTTTCCCCGAGATCGGCCAGAGACAGGACGCACGTAAATTCGAGATCCTTGTTACAAAAAGGAGCGTGGAAAAAGGGAAAGACCCGCGCACACAGGAGAAGAGAAAGCGAGATACACACAAATATATATAGGTATATATGCTCCGAGTTGAGGAGCGGTCAAAGCACGCGGCAGATTGGGTACAAACAGCAACAAATACTCGAGCTCTTCATTGTACGAGGGGGGAATCTCCCGAGAGCGGCGGTACATCATCCCCGAAATAAAAAAAAGGAGCGAAAAAAACATATATACGTAGAAAGCCGGATGGAAATATTCTCTCATTTTGAAAACATGTCCGCAACAATGAGGCCGGATTATTATCATTATTGTTGGCATCGTTATGCTATTCCCTGTCTCTTTCTACATCTGTCTGCCTCTCTCGGTCTCGCACGCTCAACTCACCTGGCGACCCTCGTCACCTACAGCAGGAGGGGGGCGTCCCGATCCTCTCGAGAAGAGACCGAGACAAAAATATCGAAGTCTCGTAAGAAAAATAGATGGCGAGAGGATGAAAGGAGCCCAGGAATGTGAAAAGTTAGGAGGACACGTATATACTACATATATAGAGACGTGAAGAGCGAGATCCCTTTTGCATCGAACAATTTCACCGACAAAATGGGATTCGGCAGCCACTCGTTCTCGGGTACAAAACAACGTTGTTACGGAGTGATGATGGTTGTGTATACGCGCTCGTGAATGGGGCATTCGAGGGGAGAGAGGGATAGGTATAATGGAGTTGAGGAAAAATCGAAAAGTGAAGCATTTTGAAAGTCCGAGTCGACGCGGGGGGAAAAAAAAGAGAGGAGCGTCGGACGAGCTCTCAAGCGCAGCATCGAACAACGCGCGAGGCGGCAAAATAAGCAACTTGTCATCCGTTTTCCACGATCGCATCTGGCCAATCTCATAAATTAGCCGGTCGTTCCCTCGAGCTCCTCGCGAGTTATCGAGTGAAAGAACGCTCTATTTGGACGTACGTCCATCCCGGGGAATCCCCTCAACGTCTTCGCGGCTTGTACGCCACTTCATTCATCGACAACTCGCAACAGTAGGACGCCTCGAAATTATTTCTTTTATTATTCTCTGGCTCTTGTCCAAGAAACCTGAGGACGTCGATCTCGATATACGCGCCACTTCGAGACTTATTTTTCAAATCTTCGCCTGCTGACTATTCGAGAATTTTTGTTGTCAATTTTTTTTTTTCGGATTCGAAAATAAAGAACTTTGGAATAATCGGTGATGCATGAATTTTCACATAAATTTTTTGTCACATTGGAAAAAAATAATACGATTTATATATGCATTAATTTCTCCAATGAACAATATTTTTTTGCTTTTTCTATACTATTCATTACATCAAAAAAATTTAGAGCAACCGGATAATTATTTTAATTTCCAACCTCGTATTTATTTATGGTCTATTTTAATGTTTGGAAGGCAGTTTAAAGTACATATTCTGTGTCCTATATTCGGAATTGACAGATTTTTTATAACATTTTGAGAATTCGTAAACATATTTGATAGAAAAACTACACATGTTTTTAAAATTGGGAAAAAATGGACATATCGTATTTTTCTAATGCTCAAATGTAGAGAGAACAAATTTTAACGTTCGTGAATATGCCTGATGGCAGTTCATGAATTTTTTCTCCAAATTGGTTTCATAAGAAAACAACATATTTCGTAATATTTACTTTTGAATTCTTGAATCGCGCGTAGAAGTAGAAAATAATTGAGAATAAGAGTTTCTCAAGTTTCCTCTTAAATTTATGATTTTTGGCAAATTGTGTTGATGAAGAAAACAAAAGATTTTTTTGTGATATCTTTGTATTTCGAAAAATGTCGGAATTTCGCGTATAGAAAGAGAAATATACACAAAGAGGAAAGAATTGAGCGAAAAGATCGAGGCACTCGAGAGCAAGTGGGCATCTTTGAATCGTGGTTTACTTCGTGCCTTTGGCAACTGATGATGGAGCTCCGTACAGACGCGAGAGGAGACACCGAATGGTTCTGCGGCCAGGTCCATGAGACCGGCATTTTCGTCATCTCGCTTCTTCGTCTCGTCCCCTTCATTCATCTCGCCGGAAGCACTTCTTCGAAGGGACAGGACGATTGAAACGACGCGCGCGTTCACTCGATGATATAAAGAAGAAAAGGAAACGATTTTTCCTTCGACTCAATTTTCTTTCTCGAATGCAAAATTTTTTCTCATTCCAGGGCGACTCACAAAATTCTATTACCTCTGAAATATATAAAAATAAATCTTTGCTCATCCTGGACGAAGAGTTTTTTTCGAATTTAAAATCGCGGTATTTTCATTTGTTCAATAAATTGAATTTATAAAATGGTGAGCGGAAGTTCACAGACGATTTTGTGTAAATTTTTCATATACTTCATTTGCGAAAAGTTATTGTTTTTCAGTTATGCGGTAATTGATTTTTGTAATTCTGAGAAATTTTCATACAAAAGAAAAATTTTTATTGAAGATATTTTTATTAGTATAATCACGTTCAAAAACTATATTTTGTTTAAACAAAAAGGGTTGAAAACATGATTACCAAATTATTTATAAACTTAAGAAGAAATAACCTCCAAAAAGAACCTTGATTACGAAATAAATCACTATAGCAGTCCTATATAAAATTCCAGTTATAGAAATTCATTTTTGTGTATCTGTTATATAATATTATTTCGATGAAAATTGAAACTTTCATTATAGATGTATATATTTGAATTATCAAAAAAAATATTTCTCCAATGTTTTAAACATATGTATCTGTCAAATTGAAAAATACAACACGATCGACACGACCCCCTTAAGTATAGAAAAATCACACAAGAATTTCCTGCTCGTTGATAAAAATGAAAGATCGTCGATAAGTTTGCGTCCATTTTCGTTTCGTCAAACCGGATCGTGATTCGCACGATAAAGAGAGAGAGAGAGTGAGTGAGAATAAATCCGTACGTGCATGATTGTACGTCAGGTTAATTCGCGATGTCTTTCGACGCTGGAGAGATCGAGGTGGAGTGAGGCAGATTATGAGACGTTTTTCTCATGGAGGCCCGTCTGGATCGATTATCGCGGCTCGATAGAGTGAGACCGCCTTGAAGAATAAGCTACCCGTATCGGAACATTCGATTCTTTACGTACACACACTCCGCAGACAAGTTTTCGCGTGGGTCCTGATATGTGTTGCGAGGACGAGGGGGATGATGAATGTGCCGTCTCAGCCGAAGCGTCAGCGAGGCTCTGTCGCTCGTTTGTAAGCGCGATCAACTCTTTCCTCCATCCATCCAAATTCACCTCAAACTTCTTTTCGCGACTCTTACCTCTCTCTCTCTTTTTTTCTCTCTCGCAAAGAAATATCATTTCCTTTCATTTTATTTTATTTTTTTTGCTTTCTGTACACGTTCATTATTCTTATATTTTTAATTTTATAATATAATATATGAAATTAATTCCAGTTCTATATATATATCGTTGTGATTATTACAAATCGTTCGTTTGTTCGGTTTTTTTTAATTGCACACTCTGTAGGGTTTTTACAATCCTTCATCAATTAATCTTTCATTTTTCTTTTCATTCCTTGTTTTTACACCTTCCATTTTCATTCCTCCATCCTTCTTCTATTTTCCATCCTTATTATTGATACCACTCTTTTTTCTGCATTTTTCGAATTCCATCTTTTGTTCTCTCCACTTTTTTATTCCACCTTTATCTTTTCTCCACTTTTTAAATACGTCTGCAGCCGACTTACTCCCTAACCCTGTATCGCATTCGCACTGGGACACGGGGAAACTGCGGAAAACCCGTGTCGATACAGTCGACGATGTTTTTCTGTCTTTTCCCGAAGCATGCTACCCCGAGAACCCAGAAAAACCCGTGTTATATATTTCAATGATGAAATAACAGTCGCATTTACAGAGTTTAATATATATTGCAAAAAAGCATATAAATCAGAAATATGAATTTCATTATTGAATAATTAACAAATATTTTCTGACTACATCAAAATTAAATCAAGGATCCTCAAAATTTTGTTCGATTGTGTGTACGTCAGAAAATCATGAAAAAATTTACAATTAATCTAGTCACAAAAGAAAATAGTATAAATTTAAACAACACAAAGTATATAAGTTTTGTATATAGTTAACTCTTTAAATTCTTCAAATCAGTTCAAACTTGAATGTCAAAATTTTAACAATTTTTAAAACGAGCAGATCGAATCAAGAAAAATAATGAAAATTATTAAATACGAGGCATTCGTATAAGATTTTGTATCATTCTATTTTTAATAGACAGCAGTTGAAAAAAAAAGAAGATCGATCGACGATGAAGCGTGTGGTATATCGGGATCGATTTTACACGCAGAGTTAGCTGGCTCGGCGAATTTTCTTTTTTTTTCTTTTTAATTTTTTAATCTTCATTAGCCTCGGATCTCTCAGATGTTACATCGTGTAAAACACAGTATGAGAATCGAGAGTCTCGAGCTCAGAGAGATGAACTAGCGAGAACGAGCTCATCGCATCCGTGCACCCGCGGGCTAACGTTGCGGCTCTCGCTCCTCCCGGTAAACGCTTTTTTACAACGCTATTATATTCCTCCGCCCAGGCATAGTTCTTTTTTCTTCCCTCTTTAACCTCGGCGATGCATTAACGCGCTATTATCTAACGAACTATGGACTCTCTCTCTCTCTCTTCTTTCTCTTTTTTTCACATAATGAGTTTATCAGCCTGCCTCCACCGAGCTCGAACGCGAGACTACAAAGAGGATTTTATCGCCGGCCGGATATTAATAAATAATTCGTCTCTGTCGCACAGCTGCGCGTAATATATTCAAATAGTTAACGCTTATAAAATAAAAACACTCTCTCTATATATAATAAATATTCATCATATATTATTAGGTTTTTTGATTAATTTTTATTTTATTTTCAAAGAAAAACCTTTTTTTTCACGATTTGTCAATTTTTAATATTAAATTTCGTTTCTCGACGAGTGATTTTTCGCTCGTTATTACGACCGGTCGTAAAATTTGGTACTTCGTTGCTGTGAAGCTTTGAACAAATACAGAAGAAAGTACGCGCGCAGGGGGTGGCAGAGAGACCATTCAAAGATACAGAAGGGTCGAGATAGAAAAACGCGAGGGGAATCTCTCCGCTCGCTGGCTAATGAAGTCCTAATAAAGGAGAGAAGAGTTGAGAGAAAAATTACGAGGGTATACGCACCGCCTCGCTGATATTTAATACAAACGTTATACAGTATCAAAACACGCGAATGTGCAGTTGACACGCGAACCCCCCTCGCCTTTCAGTTCGTATTACGTACTTATTACAACCGGTTGGCTTAAACTTCCAATAAACGAGCAAACATCCTTAACTATATTTTTTTGTTTATTATTCAGCACAAAAGTAATCATTATATTTTAACATGCAGATAAAATATTAAAATTTGTATGTACGTATTTTGTTTACTTTACATATAAAGAAATGTATCAAAAGACTTATCAAGTTTTCATCTTAAAGACACACAAAAAATATCTATATACCTGAATTTTCAGGCATATGGATATTATTTTCTCGTTATTTAATATTTATCAAGATGGTGCAACATTGTGAAAAAAAGCTAAATTATTTTTTAAATTATTTTTTAAGTTTTCAAACAAAAAATCATTTATTTGCACCCTTAAGTATAAAATAACTTTTGTAAATAAAACCTAAGGGTATATAAATGGAGATAAATTTTTTTTATTTGTATGGAAAATGATTGTTTACATAAAAAATTTGGTTAACTTTGGAATATCATATTTTATAAAATGTGCAAAATTTTCGTCAATAAAAATAATGAAAGTTCATATCTTTATAGTTATTTAAAACTTTAATTTCTAAAAATAATTTAAATTTTTTGAGACTTGATAAATAGTTTCAACAAATAATAAATTTCCATGCGATGAACGAGGTCGGAAACAGAGTTTAAATATTAATGTTTGTGTCATGGGGTTCGATTTAAAATTCTCCGAGACTTTTTCTTTTGTGGAAAGAAAGAAGAAGTCGATATGGAAACGCCGGAGCCTCTTCAATAACAAAATAACGGACTCGCGACAAGAGATGCTCGCACGAGGCTCTTTGGTCTCTGAAAATTTACGAGCGATCGTTCGGTGACGTTCTCCACTCTCTATTTTTGCACGTCTGTATTTTTTTCGCTCCTTTTTGTCTCTCATCGACATAGTTTGCGCCTTTGCAGCTTGCACGCCTATTAGTTCAACATCCCCTGTATACATTTGTACCGATCTTGTCCTCGCGGGCTCGAACTCCTCGAGAAAGCGTTCAATCATGCGTGAGCATCGAGCGTCGATTACGCAGGCAATAAATTTTTCCATTTTCAAAACTCCCGTTAGATTTATACCTACGCAATTACTTTTCCCATGCAGAGTGCACTGGGAAAGAACCCTGTACTCATCGCTAAAACGAGAAATCCCACATTCGCCTTTGTCCCAGTTGCCGTAAAGTAAACGTCCCAGTAGTTGGATAGTTAAGTATTTTCCCACTTTATTTTTATTTAAAAAATATAAAAACAAAAAAAATCTGCTTCAAATTCACATCTAAACTATTGGCTGATATTTTAGCAGTTGAAAACTCATTTTATGTCTTAATTTTAAATAATATTTCTAGTAAATAAATACTTAAACGTTTAAATATATGTAGAATGTCCCAATATATAGTTGGACAGAAAATCGAACCTGTCTCTGGGTTGAGCGAATTTTTTCCAATAAATTAACGTTATGAAAAATACACTTCCTCGTACAGGAAAAATAATCCATACGATTTTATGGAAAAAAAATTCAAGTATTAAAAATAACATGGCGAAAACTGATTGGGACGTTTACCTTATCAATGTTTTTCTTACGAAAAAAAATATAGTCAAAAAATCTCAGTGTTTCGCATTCTTCAAGCATCGTAGTTTTCGGTTTTACAGTGCAAAATTAATATTAAAAAAAATGCAAAAATCACAATTTTAATGTTTTATAAAACAAGTAATGAAAAATTAGAGAAATATTTTAGTCTTCAACAATGTTTTTTTTTCATTTATCATTTTTCAGTGTGTTTAACTCAAATATTGTTAACTGGGAGTCGTTGAAAAATGTTAGCTGATGCTTTTTTACTTCTTGTTATTTTACGATAAAATAAAGATAAGAAATCTGAAAGTGTTGAAAGTTTTGTTAATCATCGTATTTTTTTTCTTATTTTTACAGAAAACAAAATTCAATGCTATTCGGTTAAAAAAAATATCAAATATTTTCAAATTCAGCTTTTTTTACTCAATGAAAAACAAATATGAGGAGAATTCGTGGAAATGTTTGTAAGGTGAATGAAAAATCTTTTGACTTTCTTACAAATGAATAAATTGTTCTTTCATTGAGGAAGAATCTGGTCCCATTTTCCAGTCTTTTCATTCGCACTGGAGTCTGGGGTGGAACTAAATTTCGGGGGTCGCTGAAAAATGTTGGCCGAATGTGCCGCGTGGCTTTGAGGGGTAGGCGTGGCGAGCGCCCACGAATTCACGCTCATGCCGTCTTATTCTGTGTGCACATAAGGTATATAATAATACGCGGTGAATACAGGCGAAGAAAAACTCGAATAAAAGAGAGCGAGCGATGAGACTCACGGAGTAAAAGAAAACTCACACTTTTTCTCCGTCTCATTCTTCCGCCCGATCTTTGGCTGAGCACTCTCGAGGAGCCTCGAATTCCCGGACGCCGACTCTGTGACTTGTCACTGGCACAATGAGCCGAGGTTATCTACGACAGATTCGCCGCTCTGACGTTTTTAGCCCCTGATCTTTAAAACGTACCAGCCGGGATCCTTTTTTTTCTCTCGTCCCTCCTCTGCCGCCCGGATTTCTCTGCAAACCGGTAAAATGTGTTTGACTAACGCTCCCATTCGCTCCTCCATGGGAATACCTCTATATATAAAGCCAAAATAGACTCTCCTCAGCGACGAGTCGACGAAATACGTATATATAGACTCCAGAATGATCTATACGACTTTTTATAAAAGTTTTATTGTCGATCTATCGGTCGGGAGAAAAAAAATACCTTACTTGTATATTTCTCGACAGACAACACGTTATACGTATAATGGGAATAAGCTCTTCAAAAAGAATTCGGGAATGCCACTTTTCGCACCGCCCTGCACACTCTTTTCATTCTCTTTTCGCCCTTATTTTCTATATCCCTGATGCACCCCTCGATGACACTCCCAAATAATTATCATAAGCGCGAAATGCCCGGATGAATAAAATTCTGATTTATGGGCCGATTTTTCTTCTTCGAAGATGAAAAAGTGTATTTTTTTTCGACGTTGGCATAGACGTATGTACTAAAAAATTTTTATCCAAGAATACGTAAGGGTGTACGTGTGTCTTCGATTTTGCTTTTTTTTGAATTTTGAATGATAAATTAAATCATGTTCTTGAAAAATAAGATTAACGGATGTGGTAAATTTTTCGTTTTTTTTTGTAAGACAAGTGTTTTGATTTTCAGGTCATAGCGGTGTCAATCAACTGGGAGGTGTCTTCGTCGGTGGTCGTCCGTTGCCAGACTCGACGAGGCAAAAGATCGTCGAATTGGCACACTCGGGTGCCCGACCGTGCGACATCTCGAGAATATTGCAGGTCAGCAATGGCTGCGTCTCCAAAATTCTCGGCAGGTTGGTTGAAATACTGTACGCCTTTTTAACCTTTAACTCTAATCGACTTTTTTACGATTTTAATAGAAAGCATGTCGAGTTATTTTTTATTATTTCATTCAATTAAAAATCTTCTATTATTATGTTATTCATTATTCGAAGTAAAACACTTTTGCAATCATTATTGACGGATAAAGTACTTTTTGAATAAATTCTTATTATGTGCTTTTACAATAACTCTTTTATACTTTTGCCATCATCGTTGACTGATGAACCACTTTTTGAATAAATTATTCTTATTACTTTTACAAAATTCTTTACGTTTCTCATGTATTATATATTTTTTATCGTTTATGTATTAAGGATTATTACGAATTAATACTTACTATTAATATTAATATTTAATATTATAAAAACTGTAGCAAAGAGATACTTTAATATGAAAAAATTATTTTTTTGAGGACACAAAGGCTCCGAAAAAAAGTGTTTACTCGAATCGAACTCTCAATTTTATTCTTGCGCGAATTTTGTATAGCTGAGAACTTTGCCAATAATTTAATCTCGAAATTTATTGAAATTTTCTAAGGACACCCCTAAACGAAAAATTTAATCGAACATATGTACATACGTATTTATCAGACTTAATGTTTTTGTTTTCTCAATTTACTTTTCCTAGCTCGAAGAATTTATAAAAATCGATGTGCCTTTGATCAAATATAATTGAATATGACAAGGGAATAAAGGAGCCGAGTAAAAAGAAAAAAAAAGAAAAAGGATTGAGATCGCCGGCGAGATGGTGAGAATAATAAGTATATGAAAATATGACGAAACGGAAAGGCGACAGCGACGGAGCGAAACTTGTACTCGCCGCAGGAATGCGAACCACGCGTGGCACGGTCGCGACTCAATACGTCGTTGCTCCTCGAGTTTCTCGTGTTCTCGAGTCGGGCGCGCGTGTTTGCTCCTGGTCCGCTCACCACCCTGCATTCCTTTGCAAGCTTGCGTAATAACGCACTTAATCTCGACGCATTAGCTCGATTGGCTGGACGCTCAAGCCTCGCCCACACGTATTCCTGCGTTGCACGAAAAGCGCGCGAGGACAACGTCGCGACGACGACGTGCACCGGGCGACCTTCCTCCCACATATTCCATACACCAGCTCGCCCCGGGAATTCATTATCCCTAACAAATTCTTGAGCTCAGCTCTATTTAATAACGCCCCGGAGTTATTCTCATCGAGATTTAATTTTCTGCATCCCCATTTTGTCACGAAAAATATTATAACCTCTTTTTTGTTTCATTTTATATACTCGTTCATCTTTTTATCGTTATTATTGACATTGACACACATAAAGTATTATTATTTTGCGAATATTTCTATAGGAATTTTATTTTTTTAGGAAATATTCTGATTTGAATGAATTTATGAATAAATGATCCATTTTTATTTTAAAAAATTACATTTCTATTTCTTTAGAGTTTCAAGTCTTTTTTAATCAAGTATTTCTTTTAAAAGTACACAAAATATGTTCGTTAAATAGATGATATTTATTTTTTAAGAATACAAAAGAAAATTATTTTTTTCATTTCTTCCGTTTTTTGAACTTTATACTACAAAATGTGTCATTTCTTCAATATTGTTGACTGTATGGGCTCTCGCAGATAGACTTTCGAAATTACTGTCCCTTTTTGAAATTGTAAATTTCAAATGTATTCGTCGATACGCGAGAGTGTATAACATACGAGCTTCTACAGGGCATCGAGTCGCAAGGGGAGGAATTATATAATTTTCTATTTTTTGTTTAATAATAAACAATGATTTTATTTTATTTTGAAATAACATAAAGAAGTTAGAATTGATTTGGATAGAGCTCAGGACTACGCGTCGTATCTCTTCAAATATTTTGTCAAAAGTGTCCAAGGTTTGCTTAATGTTATTTTTTTTAAGGGAATCGAGGAGAAGAAGCGACGGCTTGATAGAAAAGCTAAGCATAGGTGGGAGTACCTTCTCCATAAAAGAAAGGGAAAATCGTTCAACGATTTTTTCATTTTTCTCCTTGTAATATAAATTTTATGCCATATTGTTCGCCAAAATTATTTTCCGGAATTTCCCAAATCTTTTTATGGAGGGTACTTTCATTCTCTGGATCGTCAATAATCCACTAATCCATACCCTTTTAATTTGCTACAAATATATGGATTAGCTCATAGCGAACAAATATTTTTGTAAAAAAAATTATTTTTTGATGGGTATTAACTATGTAATTTGAATATTATTTCTGTTTCCTCTTCCATTTACGAGTGATAATATTATCAAATAAAGTTTGTCTGAAGAGGGTTAAGCGTGATAGAAAATGATTCGATTTCTTACCGAATTGAACCGCAAATTATTATTGTTGCAGGTACTACGAGACCGGCTCGATAAGACCCCGAGCGATAGGCGGTAGCAAGCCGAGAGTTGCCACCGCCGAGGTTGTCAGTAAGATCTCGCTCTACAAAAGCGAGTGTCCCTCCATTTTTGCATGGGAGATCAGAGACCGGTTGCTCCAGGAGGGTGTCTGCACCAATGACAATATACCAAGTGTGAGTACACTATTATAAATCTTACGCTTAAAAATAATATTTTACAACTTCAACTTTATTTCCATTATTTAATTTTTTTAATTAACCATACTTAAAATTTTAAAAATGAAATAAAAATAAAAATCACTTTAGAAAAAACAGAAAACTGTAAGAAACAACAGAAAAATTGAGATAGATTGTGTAATTATGTTTTTTTGAGCAAAGTATACATATTATGTGCAGTATTTAATTAATATAATAATCGACAGAGTCAATTTTGCTGTTCAATTATTGCAACATCTGCATGATAGAAACATTACAGTATTTATTTATTCTATAAATAATGTTTTTGAGTAAGACATAAGTTGGATTTCGGTTTGTCTAAAATATTAGACAATAATTTAAATGTGAACTTAGAGCAGATTTTTTGTTCGAATGTTTTTAAATGTTCTACTAGTTATAGCATCTTATTATACGATTCGAGAGTTCAACAATACAAATATTGATCACAATTAACCATGAGAATAATAAATACATTTTTGTTAAAATCGTTTAAAAGAATAAAAATCTTTTGTCAGCAGTGTAATTCCAATACTTTTCGAAGAATCAAAAAAAAAACTTACGAAATGGATGGCAATTGAGAAATAGAATTTGATTTTTTCTTTCGAATCACCCTGCGCAAAAGAACAAATTTTCAAAAATATAATATTTTTCCTAAAAAAAAAACAAGAAATTTGTCTTTTTTTAAAAAAGGAACATTCGCAAAACGAAATGTGTTTATCTTTGTAAAAATGTACTTTTTGAGAGTATGAAAAAAAAATGATGCTGACCAAAGTATGAATTCACGTAACAAAAATGGGGAGTAGGATAAAGGCGAGAGGGGGTGTCATGGCAGTTCCGGTGGGTCGGAAGAACCGCTCGAGCGACCCTTCCCGTTGCCATGGATATTTGCATGCGTCCAATAAACGGTAGCTAAAAGGGTCTCCTTCTCTTTCTCTCCTCTGACTCTTGCTTTAAAGTTGAAAGTAGAGAAAAAGGAGGGAAAGGAAAGAAAAGAGGAAAGTGTAGGGTCGTTTCGACGAAAGTCTTGCTCCTTTCTTTTCTCTCGCACTCTCTCCTCCTTCTCAACATCTTTTTTTGTACGCGTTTTTCCCTCTCCCTCTCTCTCCCCCCCCCTCGCGTCTTATTCTCTCCCTTTTTTGCTCGCTTCGCGACCCCTTGGCACGAAAGCGACGCGCTTCCGCGTATCGTCTCGAGCCTCTATTTCTCGCGTCTCTCGCTCTCTTTCGTAATGGCTCCGAGTGTAAGGAGCGCCAAAAGGGGCGCAAGAGACCGTCACCCCTCATATCGTCGTCGTCGTCGTCGTCGGGCATATAAGCTTTTCCTTCTCTCTCTCTCTCTCTCTCTCTTGCTTCTTCTCATTCGACCCCATGACGCTCTCTCGCTCCGGCGAAAGCCGGGAGGGTCGCCAGACTCCATCGGAGGGTTCCTCGATCGCGAAATCCGCCGAGGAGGAGCTTCCCAACGCCACACGCTATTTCTCGGTTCGTTCGACGAAAACTTCGGGGCGTTCTCTCTAGCACCCGTATACGCGCTCATTTTTCTTTACACACAAAAACATTCCAGAAACTCTCAAAAATCTTTCCTCCCTTGTTTATATTTATCGTGATAAAAAAATTCGCTGAGGAGATTAAATACTTCGATTAGAATGTATCTTACACTGAAAACCAAATTTGGCTGGTCAAATAAAATATATTTAATATGTTTCGAAGCGTTCAATGATATTGTTTTGCAAATTGAACGAAATTCTTGGATGATTTAACCGTAGTTTAATTATTTCACATAAGTAAGTGTTGTTTCAATAAGATATTTTTAACCAAATACTTTCCAACTGGATTAATTTTCCAATTGGATTAATTTTTTTTTTCTGAAATTAAAAAGTCATGATAATTTTTCTTAATCAGTATATTTTTCGATTAAAATTCAAATCCTTTAAAAAAAAATAATTTGTTATATTTCATGAACATATAATTATTTGTTATATTTCATGGTCAAGTACAGGATGGAAAGAAACCTAAGTTAATGGGCTGTGTGCACTTTGTTAACGATAAATAATTGAAGTTTATAGCATATTGTTAAAAAAAGTAGAAAAAGACATAATTAAGTAGATCGTGTCGGTATATTCAATATACCCAATTGACTATATATATCCTTTAAAAAAATGGCTAAAAATTATTTACTTGATTATAAATCATTAATTTTTTCAATATATATTTTCAATAATTTATAAAATTTTGGAAAAAATTTTAATATTCATCGTAACATCGTAATAATATTGATGCTTACAACTTTTTAAGATTACTTTTACTGCTTTTTATTAAAAATGGTTACAACGCGCAACTAAAAATCGTTAGAGTGTTAAATTAAAAATAGTTGATGCGTGGGGAAGTAGTCAGAGGAAGAACAAATATCGTAGAAATTGTCATTTCCGGTGAGAATAAGGTGTGCGCTGAAAGTCCGGAAGTCAGGGAGTCACGGATTAATCGGGGAGCCCGGATGAGCGCGAGAATTTATTTTCTCTTCCACGGGATTTTTTCGTCAAGCTGATGTTTTAACGAATTGCACGAGTGCCCTTGAGGCGCCGCGAGGGAAGAGAGAAAGAGAGAAAGAGCGAGAGAGGGAAAACGCGACGGAGCTCGCGAACGGGTTTGAGATTTTGGCCGGAGGGATGAGGCCCCGCGTCTGCACACTCTCTCTACTCTCCGAGCGCTCGAAAAGGATCAAAGCGTCACGGTTAATCCGCCGGAGATTCGAGCATCCCCGTGTGCCTTTCCGGCTTCGTTTTCTCTCTCTCTCTCTCTCCTTTTTCCTTTCCCTTCTCCTTATTCGTCTCTATCCACCTTTCACGAACCGCTTGTTGTGGCCAAGATTAACGCTTCTTTAATGGCCCGTGTAATATTCCATTACGGAAACACCCACGACTATACTGCGCGTTCCGCGGATCAGAGGGAAAGAGCCAGAAGGGGGAGAGACAAAACGGAATTTATTATCGAGAAAAGTTTCGCCTCCGTTTCTCCGAGTGTATACGCAGAATAGTTTTCACATGCGCGCCAACCGATGTATCTCGTTACTGAAAAATAAAAAAAAACGCTGCTTTTCCTTTTTCTTCGAGATTTATCCACGCTTTTTTGTTCTCAACTCCGAACTACGATTAATGGCGCTAAATCGCTCAGCAGTCGCAAACTTTTGGAGAATAATTGTTAATTACTTAAAGTTGTTTTTTCAGCGAACAAGACCTATGTTTCTTAGGAATAATATATATGGCTATGTATAGCACCAAAGAGTATGATAATAATAAGTAATTAATTTTTTTATACATGTTTTTATACGTGTCCATTTATTGATTATACTATAATTTAAAAATTTCTCGTTCTGATTAATATTGTCATATTTGAGAAAAAGATGGTGAGATCTGTTACTCTAGCAAAATTTTCGTTCATTTTATTATTTATCTTAGGAACTTCTATATATACCTTTTGTGATATTTGCAGATTTTTTATTGATTAATAAAATAGAGTTTTTTTTTCTTTATACTCAAAGTTACGATTAAAAATCAATAAAGGCAAATAAAAGAATAACATTTTAGATTATTTTTTGTATACACATTTTATTTAAAAATATAATTTGTTTAATAGATAAAGAAATTTAGATTCTTTAAATCGATATTGCCACATTTTTCTAACATTTGAATTTTTTACTTTTCTTGCTAATATACAAACAAAAAAATTATACAGCTGTATGATAGTATTATAGTTTAATGAAGCAAAATATCGTAAAGACGTCAGAAATGCTTGTAAAAAAATTATTGATTGCATGAAAGGATCGCGACGACTTACAAATAAATTTAAACATTTCCAAGATCTTTCGAACATTTGTTTGTATATTTCTTAAAGACTTTCATAAATTGTTTTGAAATAAAAGCTACGAACTTAAGTTTTACTGATAAAAATAAAAAGAGATGAAAAGATTGTCAAAAATTTTGTACAAAAAGATATTGTTATAATTACGTAAATCGCATCTTCGTGACAATAATATTGATGACTAAAGACAAGTGTTGATTCCTCACATCTGAAGATTTTTCACTGCACAGCTTTTGACAATTTCTGACGTTGTTATGTATTCCCAGCATATTTGACTCGTTAAACGTTGAACGATGAGAAGGAGAAGGAAATTCGATGAGAAAGTCTTTCGTTCGACGCTCGAGCTTTCCCGACGGATAGGAAGAGAGAGAGAGAGAGAGAGAGAGAGAGAGAGAGACGCAATTTTGCGAATAAATTCAGCAAAAGCTGCGTGAGCCCTGGGGCGAACGATTCGTTGCGTGGGAATTTTCTGTAGAGCGCGAACAGGAGAGAGAGAGAGTGAGAGAGAGCGAGAAAAGAGATCGCGAGGAAAATGAGAAACGAGAACGAAAGATGAGCGAAAGCGATGGAGAACTTTCCGGGGAATAATGCGCGACGAGGAACGACCAGAGAGGGATGCAAGGGTGACATTGCCGATGAAGCAAAGAGAGAAAGAGAGAGAGAGAGAGAGAGAGAGAGAGAGAGAGAGAGGAAAAGAGAGAAAATACAGACTCGACGCTATCAAGCTCCGCCGTGAAGCTCCGGGAACATATTCCGAGCGAGTCGTGGTGATTGGGGGGAAATTTCATTATTCTCAGACATTACCCCCGTTATTGTAATGCCATCAAATTGGATACGCTCGGTACACCTTTCTCTGCTCCCTTTTGCCCACCGACGATTCTCCATCCGTTCGCGTGTTCTATACACACACACACACACACACCTTT
Source organism: Cremastinae sp. A BG-2022a (assembly GCA_030522545.1). Classification (NCBI taxonomy): domain Eukaryota; kingdom Metazoa; phylum Arthropoda; class Insecta; order Hymenoptera; family Ichneumonidae; species Cremastinae sp. A BG-2022a. The sequence continues at coordinate 35,608 of JAPYYW010002992.1, forward strand.
TTCCCTCTTTTTCACATTTTCGATTCTTTCGCCTCTCACTCTCGAACTTATTCGAGACGAATATCGGCGCGAAATAGCTCTCGCCGTCTCGCGTTCCCTTTCCTCCCCCGCTCTCGCCCCCCCCCCTCTCCGCCGTCGCCAAAGATGCCCCGGGACCTTTTTTCTTCAATTTTCTCGTTTCTTATATACATTCCGTACAAATTACGGTTACGGATCCATTACCGCGTACGTCGCTCGAGCGGAGAGGAGGAAAAAAAAAATAATCGCGACCGGCGAATCTCTCGCGAGAAGCTTGCCCGGAAATAGACCGGAATAATACCCGAGAACGAGAGAGATATTGGAATAATTGCGATTCGGAAAATTGAAATGAATGAAAGGAATAAAATGGTGGTGTGTGGGGGAGAAGGAGGAGGGGGGGGGATGTTTCCGCGCCGGGTGTCATATATCTCGCGCGAGTTCGCGGTGAGATTAAAACGAAATATATCGGGTGTGATATATGGGCGCGTGTAGAGCAGGCCCGAGAAAAATGATGTACAACACAGCAGAGTCCGGGCGATAGCGATGCGAGCCTGTTACTCTTCCCTGCCGGGACACACAGATGCGCGCGGCTGGAAATGCCGGGCGACGCCGCCAGCGAGCACGGAAAATTCCCGGATGAACGACTCCGCGAAATGTCCCGCGAAACGTGTTGCAAACGCGAATGACGTTTACGTGTCCGCACACGCCGGGGATTTAAATCTGGCTGTATGGATGAGGGTTCGCCGCCGCGTTATTGGTTTACTCGCACCACTGCTCACCACGCTTCCAGTGGTTCTCCGACTCGAAAAATATTATACCTCGATATATATGTATATAAGGAAACATCCCAATAGTTGGAAAATTTTCGCCAAATTCTTTTTAATATTTGCATTATTATTTTCTCAATAAAATCTTATGGATTTTTTTTCTTGTACAAAGAAGTTTATTTTTCGTAACGTTAATTTATTGGAAAAAAAATCATTCAACCCTAGAGACAGTGGGACATTCTACATATTTAAACGTTTAAGTATTTATTTACCAGAAATATTGTTTAAAATTAACTCATAAAATGAATTTTGAATCACTAAAATATCAGACTATAGTTTAGATGTGAATTTGAAGCAGATTTTTTTATTTGATTATTTTATGAATAGCAATAAAGTCAGAAAACCCTTAGCTGTCCAACTATATTGAGACGTTTATCTTACGACCATTCGACCCGGCATATTCTTCCAAAAAATTCATTTTCGCTCCCGATTTTGCTTTTTCAAAATTAATATTTGTCCGAAGATTTTGGTTCTTTTATTTCTCTCCGCGTCAAAGAATTTTTCATTTTTTTATGTTTAATCTTGTGCAAGTTTTGCTCTGTGCCTTGACAATGTTTCACGAACAAAATTAAAATAGCTCTGATAATTATTTTTGAGAAATCACTCACTTTTCTTTTTTTACGCTTCTGATTTAAAAAAAAAACTATTTTCTATATCTTCATATTTTTACGTAAAAATACATACGTTTTTTACGTAAATTTTTCTTTGCGATAGCGTTGAATATGTTTATTTTCGACCTTCTAACAATGTAATTTTTTTCTATATATCATCGTCACATTTGATGCTTCGAAGAATTTAATATTTTTTGCACCACTGCAATTTAGCAAAAATTATTTCCTTCATTGACGTTTCATGCAAAAATAATAATTTCTCTATAATAATTCTCGTTAAGTAAGAAAGTAGATAAATTTTTTTATGGATAATAAAAATATTTATTTTCCTATAGTTTCACGAATAAAAAATAAAACATCTCGTATATATTCGGGAGAATTGACGCGAAATTATATTTGTCGAGTCAGCCATTTTCCAAACCGGATACACTCGGTAACACCCGCGCTTGTCATCGACGTGTCCTGCACTTGCCGTATACGTCTCTTTTCCTTCCAATCTCGTCCATCCATTCCTTATATTTTATTTCTTCGTGTATACACCGACCAAACGAAAAAATGGAGAAATTTTCTCACGAAAAGTCGTTGCTATGCACATTATTCGTAAAATTGCAATAAATTTGCACTTTTTTTAATTTTCAATCTAGCTCTCGATGAATTTTCGCTATTTGTTTCCGAAGTGCGAAGTTCAACTCGAAAGCGTGTAAAATTTATTGCGGTTCAATCGAGAGTTCATGAGAAATAGAGTCGTACGGTGTTCCTGAACGAATTTGCCAGTGTCGAAAGCGTCGTTGGTCAACCTACGATGAAACTTTGGAACCTTGTTGCTTCGGGAGCGAGGCGAAATTCGGACAAAGAGGGGGCAGGAGGGGAAACGGGATGGAAGATCGAGCGAGTCGCGTGGGCACGTCCCGAGGTAATTAATAGTCTCTTCGGCTATCGCATACCCACTTATTCGTACACTCGTAAATGGTCAACCGGAGGGTTCATCCCTTGGCGCGTCTATTATGTACTAAAGCGTGTATTATCTGCTGTGTACTACCGCTCATATCGCTCCCTCTCGCTCTTTCTCATCTATATCGACATCCTCCAAGAAATCTCCATCGCACCTCCCGACAAAGCGATTTCCGCTCCGACACACCTCTCACGAAACATTTTCGTCATTCGCCTCGTTATAAATCATACCCCTATATATCTCTTACCTCTTGCATAGAATAAAAAAAATTATTTTTCGTCGTTGATAAACGGTGTGACAAGATAAAAAGACAAAATAAAACGTCATTTGGGAATAAACTCGAATTCAATCAACGATGCCTTTTAAAATTGATTTTGCCACTTTTAATGGCTACACTTCGATGGAAAACTTTGGGTATTGATCTTTTATTGTCTTCATCTTCAGACACGACTTATTCATAAATTTATTTAAAGTTCTGATTTGAAAATATCGGAGAAAAAAATTAGAACTAACGTTATATTTCATAATGACATTATGCTTGACTATTTTGCATTCAGCATTACAATTATTTTTGTTTTTGTGTTTCAATAAAAGATATATCTTGTATATTCTTACGAAGACCGTTGTCTAGAAACTCCATTATCATGGTTGCTTAAAACTTTCAATAGAGATTCCTAGCTGTAGAACATTCCTGAAGTAAAAATATTAAAAAAAAACATAAAAGTTAGATTTTAATAACGAAAGAGAGAATAAATGTGTCATCCAGTATACGATATTGTGCGTCTTTTGAATGTACTTTAAATATTCCAAGGATACACTTTATAGAATTCCGTAAAGTCGTCGCCACTTTTCTTTCGTTTTTTTTTTCAAGTTTTATCTCGCAGAGTCGCCTCGTTTCTTTTGATTTTTTTTTATTTGAACGTTGGGCACGATGCCGCCCTGCGAATTCGATAGACGTGCTAAAGTAACCGCAACAATGCCGGCTACGTAATGGATGGGCTTAGAAATCCGAGGCGAGTGAATTGTTGGCCCGGCGCGTCCTCGCTATTCCACGGATCGTCTCTTTCTATCATTGAATATAGCGACGGGGTCCCCCGGAGGCGAGAGAAGCGAGCTTGCGACACCCTTTGCCGCTTCTACCAGCGTAAATCAATGCAACTCGCCCCCGACTCCCGTATAAACCTATCCTAGTCCCTTCTGCTCCATCCTCTTCTCTTCTCTTCTCGCCTCCCTCCCTCCTCCCTCTTTCTCCCCCCACGACTTATATACATCGACTTTTGGTTACTGCTGGCTACTGCCAATCCTTCCTTCCCACTTTTGTCCTGATCTTCTCGCTCTCCCACCCTCCTCCCACCCTCCTCCTCCTCCTCCTGGCTTCTCGACGGGGGAGTCAGAAACGAGCCGAGGGTGAGTTAGAGGGTGTCGGAGACGTCCGGCTACTGCATTATGTATTTCTCACCCAACCGGCACTGTCGACTTTCGCAACAGAATATACCCCAACCAGTCTTCTACTTCTTCTTCTTCTTCTTCTTCTTCTTCTTCTGCTTTTTCCTTTTTCACTACTTTTTTTATACTTTTTATTCTCAGCTCTCAAACTCTCTTTTCTCTCTTTCTTCTTCTCCCCGTATATCTTCCTGCAAGAAAAAAAAATCGCGCAAATGTTTTCTCGGATCGCACAGTCTTTGGCAACTTATCGGCAAATCGTATCCTACACGCTAAATGGAATGTGTAACTCGCTTAAGGCGAGCAAAAAAAAAATATATATATATCGGTGTAATATCGAAACACTTGCATCTGCTTCTATACCAACTCTTTTCCTCGTTTTTTATTGCTATATTCTTCGACTCAATATTTCTTGCTGCGTCGATCCTAACATACAGTTTTGAGTATATTCATCTAATATTATACTCATGTAGATATATAATATATGTAGTTTGCAATATTAAATAAAATATATGCTGTGACGTACGCAGTAAATATTCAATCAAGATGCAACACAGCATCGCGTTTATTGCATTTTGTTGCATTTTAATATTAGTCCTGTATATATTGTTATATAGAAACTTTTAGAAGAATATTATATAAAACTATAAAGTATAAAATTAATCTGATCCTATATATATTAAAAAAGGCATGAAGCCTCTAATCGATTCATCGGGATAAAGCGCATTATGCGAAGTTAATATGAAATATGCGCTGAGAAGAACAGCAAAATATCAATTAAATAATGTCAAAAAGGAAAAAAACGGCCGTGTTATTGCTTCTAAAATAGAAAAAAAAATTCCAAAAATTTTGCGAATTTTTGAAGGGGTACTTCTTTCGATTTTTTCAAAAATCTTCGAGACACGTGATAACTTTTACGGTAATTGATATATTAACTTGGCTAATCTCTACTCAAGATGTTATAATCATTTATTTCGACCTGCAAAAATTTACAGGAATTACCTATTGTAAAGTCGATTTCATTGAGGACACGAAAAGATATCGCTATACTTGAAATTTTATGATCTTTCTATTTTCGATTCTCGAAAAATCAGACTGAATAAGGACCTCGAACACGCCAAATTTCGTCAGCTCATTTTTTTATCACAACTTAGACGTGTAATAATGGGAGAACAACTTTGCAACTCGATTTTCTATTTATATCAAATATATCTGAATAGTTCAATGATCGTAAAGATAATGAAACATATGGGAAGTTCGTCGAGCATAACAAGGAAAAAAAACAGTTTATTTTTCGAGAATACCTTGTCGATTCGACGAGGTTGAGTCATAAATCAAACACAGTCTTGATTGTTCAGTTTTTCGACTTACTTTAGAATGAAAAAGTCTATATAAAGTGTCGGGATAAACCGTGTTGGGTCTTGCAAGGTAGTTCGTTATCAAAAAACATTTCGTATATAGAAATATGACAAGTTCAATCGAGTGTCTGTTGGATTTCATGGAGCACATTATGCGAAGTATTATGAAGTATATGCGTCTAGAAAAACCGCAAAATATAAATTCAAACATGTTAAATAAGAAAAAACGGCCACGTTGTTGCTCGTGATATAAAATGCTATAATACAAAATTTGTTGGAAATTCTCGAATGAACTAAATACAAAAATTATAAAATACAAAAAAATAATTTATAATTAAATTGTTAATTTATTGAAGTAAACTTGAAAATAGACAAGCAATTACTTTAAGCACATGCTATATATGTATAATGTTGAATGAATCGAATACGCATCAATTAAATTGCATATATGTCCATTTAATTCAACAAATCCTTGTCCTATCAGAGTATACTACAGTATATTACCATTATCACCACTATTCTATTATACCACTAAAATATCATGTAGTGATACAACTGTTATTATTATACAGAGTATATACTATAATACTATACATATATATAAATATCTGATTTTGACATTGGCTTATTCTTAAATTGCCAACGTCAGGACCATTTTTCCATCGAGTTGCGCCTGCGAGACCCTCTCGTTATTCTCTCGACCATCCCTCGCTATCTCCCCCGAGCGTATCTTATCCGACACTCATTTTCCCGAGAAATCGGCAGGACATCCCGGGCGAAAAGGCAGAGTGTCTTCGCAGACTCGAGAACGTTCCAGCACATTTTTTTTTCTCGTCCCTTCTTCAGCTTATATTTTTCTCACTCGTTTCTTCACCCTGTCTTACTCTCTCTCTCTCGGTATTTTCTCCGACGGATCCTTTTTAATCAGCGATCACAGCGTTCCTTCTTCTTTTAACAATATGCCCGGGATCGCTTAAACGTAACGCCAAAAGAATAAATACGTCGTTGCATTAATTCCACCACGACATATTTTTCCATCTAATTTTCCCCCTATTGGAATTTCCCATTTCGAGAATAAAAAAGATAAACCGTAAAAAAAAATGAAAATTGATCCATACACGTATATTTTTATTATTTTGTTTCATCTCGAGAATTCGAATTTTTCATCGATTTATTCCGAGCTCGAGTCATTTTCTCTCCCAATCGTCGAGTCGACGAATTCTCGGAACATCGCGGCGCGCGTCTTTTTCTCATCATTATATGGAAGCTGCGGGCTCTCCGTTCGTGGTCAGTTGTCGCATTCGATGAGCACCCGAGCGAACCGCTCGGGGGAAAAAAAACTCATACGGTTCCGTATATGTAACTGTCCGTCGACATAAATATGTATCGGTACGTCACAAGGGACCGTGAGCACCGACACAGAGGACTCTGGCCTTTTTCTGGTAGAACAGATCGACAAGAATTTTATTTTTCATTTTTTTTTTCAAGCATATATACTTCTTTTTTCCCCTCCAACGCCGAGAAATATGACGGGGTATCGTTTTACGGGTATCTCGTGCCCCGCGAAGACGGTATTGTTTCGAGAAAGGGAACGAGACTCGGACGGACCAGAGATTTTTAACCCCTCGCTCTTCGATTTTCGCTCTCTCCTGTTCGACTCTTGCGTCCCTCGCCATTTTTTTTCCTCTCTCTCTCTCTCTCTTTTTTTTCATTCGTCGCCCTCGTCGTCGGCGCGAGAGCGCCCGTGACGACTATCCGAGAGATGGGATCTCGCTCTGCTCTCTCCTCCCTCGTCACTTTTCTCTCCGCGCGTCGCCTTTTTGTTCTTCCCTCTCTGGGCCAGGATCGCGAGGACCTCGATCGATCGGCTCGGGGGAGAAGACCTCTGCACGCGCAATCACTTTGTACTCGAGGAAGATTCTTTTTTTCCTCTCCGCCTTCCAACGCTGTCGCGAGGAAACGTTCGCAAACGCCGAGACTTCTCGCTCCCTTCTCGGCATTTATCAATTTTTTTTATTCTTCATCCACTTTTCTTCTTTCTTTCCTCCCTCCCTCTCTCTCTCTCCTTCGTTCTCTCTCGTGCTGCTCTCGACGAGTTTCTTCCTTGGTTTTAAATCTTGAGTTCCCATTCATTCGCACTCATCTGCAACGTCCTCGCGCTCGAACGAACCCGATCCAGTTCAATCTCGTCCCTTTCTCCACGCGTATTCTCGCATATGTACACTTTGACGTTTCTTCGACCTCTCTCACTCTCCATCTTCCTCTCCTCCCGCCTTCGATATAATATATCGTAATATTACATATCGTTCCTGGTATACTCACTTTTTCGATGACACATTGCGTGATAAATTTCGCGAATTCGTGCGTTAAAGAATAAGTTCTATCAAAAAATCGTTTTCTTGATAAGATTTTAATGAAAATCAATTTAAACACTGGACTATATTGTGAATACAGGGACTGGAAATACAGTTCCAATTTACATTAATTAACATTACTTCTTAAATATTTGGATATTTAAATATTAATCATTTTTTAAATTAAATTAAAAATTTTTTAATATTTAAGTATTTAGGTATTTGATAATATATTTGTACAATAAAAAGTGAACTCAAATTTGAAATCGTTATACAAATCTGTAACTTTTATTATTATTAAAGCCATACACATCAAACATAAAATAAATTTAACAATGATATATCAATGTTTCTTATATTATAGTCCAGGATAATTTATAAATTTATATTTTAGAACAAATATAAACATTAAAAATGTTAATTGACAACGTATTTTAAATCATAATGATTCATCCTTAAGGTAGTTATATCATGGCTCATGGTGAAAACGATTTTTTATAAATGTGCATGGGTGTTCTTCATGGTGGCACTTATTAAGGTAATTCTATCGGTACAGTCAAATCAAAAGTTTTGTATCTCAATTTATCTCCATACTATGTAGTTTTTGAGCTTCATTTTATTAAGAAAAGTTGTTGCAAATTTCTTCAAGAACGACATACTTAAAATTCTAGGTCATTCAAGGTGACCTGCAATTGATACATAAAATTAGAATAATCAAAATCTAAGGATTTTTTTCAAAAACTAAAGTTTACTTCTTAAACGTACTTCAAAGAGTTGTGCAAAATTTTAACAATTTCCACTACCCAGAAGTCAAGATATCAAGAGTTGAAGATGGCAATATTTAACACGTGCTCTTTTAGGGGAGACTGTAGAAAATAGTGATTTTTGACAATAAATATCTAGAGTTCTACGTAGTGAAACTTCTCAAAATTTAATATACAATTGCACATTATATCAAATAATGTTTATGCAAATTTTCAAGAAAATCCAAAGAAAACGATTTTACGATAGAACTACCTTAAATGGTCGTAAAACTGCGTGTAAAAACTCCCTAAAATGTAGCACGAATTTTTATATACGATATCTATACGGTATATTATAAAGAAAAAAAAAATATATTGAAAAGAATTTTACCCGATGATTTTACCTTTATACATAGTTAAGAAATATTTGAACAAAAACTGTCGTACTATATAGAAATATAGCTCGGGTTCGAAATCATTACAGATGAAACATCCGGTGACAATAAATATTATTTTGAATTTTTTGCCTTCACACAATTTCGACATTGTGTTCATTTGTTACGTGAAAAATGAAAAAAAAAATAAACGTATAGAAAAAAAATGGCACGGTGGTGGATTGCCCGGCGGACGTTTCGCGTCTCTCTTCCATGCCAGACAAGATTACGTCCTCGAGAATTTGAGCGCTCGTCGTCGAGCGTACACGCGCGTCGTCGAGCGTAAGAGGCAATAACGCCCGACGCGTGGCGGTTTCTCGCGTGCACTCGACTCCCCGGTCCACCCCCGTTTTTATAAATTTCGCAGGGAACCCCCGCGGAGCCTCGCTAAATACCGAGTGCGCGATGCGCCCCGTGCTCCTATCTCTCTCTCCTTTTTTCTTTCTCTCCGCTCCGCCGCGCACTCGAGCGATTTTTTCTCCATGTCTATATCTCCATACATATCTCTCCGTACCCCGCTGGCGAGCTCCTTTCTTCCCGAGCGTGCATACGCACCGCGCGCGTATGTATTTATATATGTATAGATTACACGCGACGTACACAGCATCGGCCCTGCCGGATTATACGGCGTACACGCCGAGCCGAAAATCACCCTCCGCGGCCGTTATTCCGCCATCAGGAAGAAGCGCCAGATTAAAAGCCGTGATTATACGTGCGCGGCATTGAATAAAGCGAGAGGAGTGAATAAGAAGAAGAAGAAGAAGGAAAGAGAGAGAGTCGGATCTCCCTCGAAACGCGTAGGCGCAGCCGAGAGCCGCGCAGGGCTCGGACGAAAAAGCAGAATTCGTGCCCCCCCGCCTTTTCGTCGCTCCTATATACCCCGTCCATATTCTATCTTTATCTCATTCCCGCATTTTATTTGTATCTTTTTCGTACGTCCGTCCTGCTCTTTTCCATTCGCAGTTATCTCCCTCCTGTTTCTATATTCATCTCTTTCTCTCTCCCTCTCTCTTCCTCATCTCTGCTTCGTTGCTCCTGTCGCGAATCCTCCGGCTCGCGAAACACACCGCCGCACGCGGCGTGTTTTCCACCCTGCTCCGTCTATCGCCCGTCTCTCTCTCCCTCTCTCGTTCTCTTATTCGCTTCCTTCCTCCTCTCTGTCTTCGCTCCGTGCGGTCGTTCGCGTTTTCCACCCTCCACTTCATCCCGGCGCGGCGAAACTCCATCTCGACGCTCTCTTCTCTCTCTCTCTCTCTCTCTCTCTCTCTCTCCTTTTCTCTCCATCCCTATCGCGCTCTCACTTTCTCTCTTAGATCTCAAATTGCGAATGCCGCACGTTCCTCGAGTTCTATTTAAATGTAATTTGTATCCCGGGACTTTTGCCGACAACGGCGACGCTTACGACGCGTACACGCGACGGGAACGGCGACTACGGGCGATACACGACGCGACCCGCGGCGAGACACGACGAACCAACATCCGAGGACAACCGCGCCCCTCCCCCGTCCCGCTCGCCCTCTCCCGCGATATGTCCCGTTTAGCCCCGACGAATCGGGACAAACTGCGAGTTTGCCGTGCATTATGTAAACCCCGTGGATGTACGCAGCCCGTAAATAAGCTTTGCTTCACTATCCCGTGTGTATATATGAAGTAAAGACACTGAAAAACGGACGAGAGGGTCCACGAGGGACAAACAAACAAAAAAAATCATATTTTCCGTCACATTCTTTTCCGCTTAGTATCGCAGGACGTGAAACTCGTCGCTATAAGCGTGTGCATTTTATTACGCGAGAATTTTCTCTCATTTTTCTCTGAATTAAAACTTTTGTTTGGAGAGAGGTTCGAGTCCCAGAATAATGTTGGACATTCGAAAATCAAATAAATTTGATAATAATTTAAGGAGGTATTACAGCGATACTTTTATACTAGTCAAATGAGATACTCTTTGGCTTATTTTTAAATGAGGCGTTAATAAATAACTTTTAAGACTGAATAAATCGTTTTTTATCAAATATACTAATTTTGAAATGTAAAATATTGATGCTACACAGAGGTAGTTAAAAAGTGATTTTCATTTTTAGGTTACAATTTGACTTGGATTCACTCACGTGTATGAGTATATAATATCCGATATTATCATTAAATATAATAATTCAATAAAAAGTTTGATGGCCATATATTTTTATGATAAATAATTAAACTTTACACGCTAATGAACACATCGAAAAATTGTATTAATACTCTATGTTGTAAAAAAAAATTCAATAGAAAAAATTCAATTTCGTACTTTCGTTAATACCTTCTTAAAGATTACAAAATTAATGCTCGTTATTGGAAAGTTTTTATTATCATTGTAAAATAACATGTATTTTGTTTCATGAATCAGAAAACTATTGGACATTTTATATTTTTGAAATTGTAGAATTGAAAAAAGCGGTGATGGTTGAAAAATGAGAGTATGCGTAATGTATAAAACTTCAATGACACTATACAGAAATATGTAAATCTTATATAAAATGACAATTATGCTAATTATTATAGAACTGAATATTGTTGAGAGTTGTTTCCCAAAAATAATGAATTTCAATTTATGCATGTCAACCCCAGGTCTCAAATTTATTCAGTTCTAAAATGAACTAAAATGATCAGCATAGTTATGGATATATAGGTATCAGAGTGTAGTTCGTACTTTTGAGTATTTTGACATTTTTTTAGGTTTTGGACCATTTTTTATTTTTTATCTCACTGGATTTCGTTTTTTCGATATTAAATGTTGAGCATATTATGCATACAGAAACTAGATTAAACTTGATCATCGAATTCATGCCCATATATAATTATTTGTATAGTTAAAATAGGGTAATTAAATTAAAGACTTTTATTTTTATACATACATATACTTTAGTATCATATTGATTTCATTTATAATTTTCAACTGAAATGCATGAAAGTAATGTGAAAACAGAAAAAATTAAAGAATCAGATCATCAATAAAATTTGCAAATAACTATCAAGAACATTGTCTGGATATCTAATCTTCGATATTATAAGAAAACGAAACTATTTTGCAGAGCAAAGCTTATTTACTTCTATACGTCATTAAAATTCAATCTATTACATTTATAACTTTATTGATGACATCAGTTAAATTTATACGATGTAAAATCGAGATAACTGAATTTTTAGATGAAATATATAAATACATAAGACGCTAAATAATTAAAAATATTTTTATTAGTATTTGTCAACGAAAATAAATAAAAAGTGTTCGATGATTAGTAATGTTGATTCGTTTCCTCGCACAGTCGTACTTCAAAAAATAGAAGAAACACTCGGACGAAGTACACACACTTTGATGCTTTTGTCTCTCGATCTGATTGAAATGTGACAATAAGCGCCGAGCGGCTCTTAACTCTGATCGCCCTTTTAAAATCAAATCTGTCCAGCACCGACGAGCGGGAGAGATTACGAGAGAGAGAGAGTCATCACCGCGGATTCTTGACGCGGCCGATCATCCGGGCACGAGGCGTAGAAAAGAGTCTCCGGCGACAGGATCTCGATATTAATCGCGTGAACGTGGGACGTGTAGAATATTAGGACGGTATATTGATCCCCGGGGACGAGTGCAAGGGTCGCTCAAGGGGTTGAAAATCATAATAGAGCGGAGCTGAGCGAGAGAGAGAGAGAAAGAGAGAGAGAGCGAAAAAAAATGAGCACGCGGAGAAGGACATCGAGAGCGTGTGTGCCTTATCAGATCGAGTTAAGTAGGTTGTAACAGTAGAAACGCGTTAACGCACGATGAAGCTGTCACTCGTCGAGGCACACGCGTGTGTCACGATCTTATTTTTCTCGTTTTTTTTTCGCCCCTCTTCTCTCCTCCGAGCCAAAGCGCCAACATTTCCCACGACGCCGGGCGATACAGATTCGTTTTTTTTTTTCATTTTTTTTTCCGCAACGCTTATAACACGCGCACTCCCGTTTCTCCATGGAATATTTCATACGTGCGCGTATTTGTAAATGCGAGGGGTTGAGATTTGTAGCGCACGCTAAACTCGTCACCCCATTCAGACGCGTGGCTCGGTCTCTCGCTCGCTGTGCCCGCATCAGAGGCTCCTCCACAACGCCAAGCAGAGTTTGAACTAGAATTCGTTACGATCGTAATTGGGAATGATCGCCGAGAAATTGCTTTTTTCTTCTCCTCATCTCGCCGTGTTTTTTGCTACGCGTATTTTTCACTCGCGATTTTATTGTTCATGCCGTGCGCTCTGCGAGCGCGCTTTGTTGGTTAACATGTATACTCAAACGCAGGGGTGAAAATTCTAAATCACTGGGAAAATACCGCCCGAACTTTTACCCCGTCCCTTACAAACCTTTCCTTTTCGTTTTTTTTTCTTTATTTTTGTTTTTCGCTGCGAACAGTTTTTTCTCGAGTGCCGAGGAGTGGAGCTGCAAGCGCAAGAAAGAAGAGGGGCGCTAGAGCGTGAAACTCATTGAAGAAAATTCAACACGGTTCCTTTACTCGTTCGAAAATAATTCGTTTCTCATTTAAATGATTTTTCTCCGATTGAAAGATTTTTCAAATTTTTCAAACGTTTCAATCAAATTTTTTCATTATTTTAAGCTCAAAGGGTTTATATACGTATTCTCGGTGAGATATACATTTTTTTAAAGACGATTAAAAGATTCCTTAATAATACATATATAGGGGTTGGAAAATAATGATCTTTTTTGGATTTTTTTGGTAATTTCCATTCGAAAGCTTTCCAAAAGACCATAGCTTTTATGTGTAGCTTTTCCAAGAGAGACGATATAAAAGAAAATTGAATTTGGAAAATAATTCTTTTTTTTAAAATAAATATTGTCTGAACAATGTATATAAAATCTTTTCAATCTGATTGTTTGATTGTTTCATGTGGAAAGGTGCCACATACGATTAGCCTGTTTGTTGGCAAAGTGGCCAAAGTGTCATTTTTCCAAAGGGTGAGATAATGACAGGTTTATGACGCTTGCGACGAAAAGTCTTGCTCGTGATGTGTATTTAGTAATAAAATACACAGTGTATACGTAGGTAACCCGATGAGTATAGGGTCACACGTGTCGGCGTATCATGACGAAAGGGCTCCCCGCCTCGATCTCGTCATTTTATAACGGCATGCTCCACTCATATTCATATTATATTTACATTTCTATAACTGTATACATTCCGCGTCGACGAGTGTTCCCTGTATTCTCGTATATAAGCTGCGATTAGAGCATTCTTCTCGCTCCCCTATTCCTCAATTAATCGGAGCGAATCAAATTCTCGATAAGTGTGCACTTTTCGATTTACTTTTTTCTTAATTACATATTAACCATTTTAATAATAACAATGAAGTGTAGAATAAATTCAGTAGAACTCGATCATAGATCAACTGTAAATGTAATTATATTATACAATAAATTGCATTGTATAATAAAAATCTTCTATTGACCATAATTCATAACTCGATTCATAAATGTCTAAATGTATATTTACGAATAATCTGAAACATAAGAAAATAATTTTATAAATAATGTAAAATATACTGTTGATCATTATATATATATATATTATGATTATAATATAAAATACAGTACGACCTCCCAATAAGAACGGCGGCAATAAGAACGGTTCCCCTAATCCGTGCTCGAGCGCTTCCCCCACTCTAACGCGAACCTCGAGCT
>JAPYYW010002993.1:0-28586 GCA_030522545.1 Cremastinae sp. A BG-2022a
AAAAAAATTGTATTCACGTATTTCATATGGAAGAATATTCTCTCCAAATTTGAACGAATTTTCATCATTTCGTTTTATGTAGCCAACCTCCTTAAAGTTGAAGGAAGAAAAAAACAAGCGAACCCTGACACGTCTGCACACCCACGCGCTCGACTTCCCACGTAGATGCGGTCTCAACATATAAAAATAAGAAAAAGAATAAAGAACGAAGAGGAACTGATGAGGGCACCGTGAGTGAATGAAATAGAGACAGGAGCTTAATTTATCGTACGTGTGGAAACTTTTCTCTCTCTTTTTTCAGTACAATAAAAACAATATCTATCCATCTTTTTCTCTCCTCGTTTCATCGTAGTGCGTCCCTCGTCCTGCGAGAGACGTATAGCCCTTCGGAGATTTATTATCCGCGGGTGCGCACAATAAGCAGTCTTTCTTGAATATCGATCGTCGTATCTTTCTTGCAAAACTTATTTCTTCTCCTTTTCTTCAATTATATTTACAACTGCTCTGATGACTCAGCACCGTTCGATTCTTCTACCGCAAAATCAATCGCTACGTTGGAAGTACGTTGGCTCTTCTCTTTCTTTCTCTACACTGAGAAAAAATGTTGATTGAATCTACTACAATTTTGTTGAATCAACAAAATTTCAGTTCATTCAACCAATATTTATTGAATCAACTAAATTTTAGTAGAATCAATCAAAAATTTTTTTCTTAGTGTACTCATGATTATATTTTATTTTGAATTTGGTGGCTTTAAGGTAGTTTGACCGTCATATGAATATAGTCAACTTGGCAACTAGTTTATATTGATTAAATTTAAGTCTAAATTACACTTCGTCACAAAAAAAGTTGTCTGTACTTTTAACCAGACCCTCCTATCTTTATGTATTTTGGCACGCTGAATTCGAATCTGGGCTCCGTTTCGTCCCTACACCGTCAAAATTTCGAGTAAATTGTGAAAAACCGTAAAGAATGGTAAAAAACTACAGTTTTCATGATAAAATAATTTTTATCGAACTAGGACAAGTGTAATTTTTATGTATTTTGATCCCTTGAATTTGAATCTCAAAAGCCTATTTGGCCCGTACGTCCTTTAAAATCCATGTAAATGGCAAAAAATCCCCTCGAAAATTGCTATTATTATGATGAAAAAAAGAAGGTTCTGAAACTAAATCAAGTATGATTTTGATGTATTTTATTGTGTTAAAATAAATAAATAAATATTTAAAATAAATTTTAGATATTTTTTGGGGGTTTTGCAATTTACTTATATTTTAAAGGGTATTTTAATAATAAAAATATAGTTCAAAATACAATATATGTATATATAGTATTAAAAAAACCATACAGTACAGAAGTAAAAAAAAACCCACAATATCTTTTCGAATAAATTTCTCTCCATATATGAAAATTTTTTTTTTATTATCAAGTTATGCACACACAACTTTATTAAGGAGCAAACATTTGTTTTTCATTTTCAATTCTCATTTTCTCAGCGCCTTTGACCGCATAGGAGGTCACGCATTCGCACGTAATTGTTCGTAGAGGAGAAAAAAGGAAAAAATTCATGCACGCAGAGAGCTCGGGTGCAACAAGTATTCCATTGTTCGCCGAGACGAGAGAGAAACTATGAGGGGGATGAAGGGGGGACAAAGAGCGCTTTCGAGCGGCACATTTTTCTTTTTTTTTGTCTCACCGCTAGGAAATCTCGAGCTCTCGTCCTTTGGAGCCGCTCTCTCGGTGGCATTACAATCGTGTGATGTACGACCACAATAGCGGCGTGTCATCAGCCCCGTATCTTGAGAAAACTCCCTCGAAGAGAGAGAGAAAGACAGAGAGAATGAGAATTTCCTTCGACCTCGACGAAAAAGTATTCCGGCGTCTTTTCTACCCTCATCTCCTCACGGCTGCACCCCAGTAGCCCCGACTCCCATTGTTCCCCAGGATTTGTAATAAAGAAGCTTGAAATATAGTACGCGTGTATTATGCCAAGTTTATAGAAAAATTTCGCTGTCTCGTTTTACCGACGCTCTTTGCTTTCTTTTTTTTTCCCTTCCTCTTTCCTTCGGAGCATCGGACAAAAAATTCTGCGCCAGGTTGGCCTCATTGATCTCGTTTGTCATTTATTCTCTTTTCTCTCCAATTTTTTTAATCTCTTTCTATTCTCATGGCGGATTCGTGGATGTCGTTTATTCAGGATTATGTATAAACTTTTGGATTAAGTTCCGAAAAGTGGTTATGTCTGATTTTTATGTAATTTGGTACATGTGGGGCATTCCACGACAAATCGGACAGTTCGAAAAATTTCAATTTTTGATTTCTTTCCATTTTTTATATTTTTTAGGACATATAAAAAAAACTCTTTTTTGCACATTCTCAGATTTTTTTGATTATTCCTTCAAAAGATATCCAATTTTTAAAAAAATCGCTGTTTTTCGATTTTTTGCTTATAACTTCTTTAATAATGGTCCAAATTGGAAATTTTTTTTCAAAATTTTTGTTTTTTTCATGTACTTTTTAGAAAAAAATATATCAAAATTATCCAAACTGTTTTTATATGTGATTTTTGAGTTTAAAAATAAAAATCTAATTTTTCTAACTGTATACTCTTCGATTTTCTTGCTAATTTTAGACATTAAACTATTATCCTTTCTACAAATTTTAAGTCTGGACTGATAATGGGATTATGATAATTACAATTTTTTTCGATTTTTGAAAAACGATCCAAAATATGAAAAAGTAAAATCGCATGTAAATTAAGTTTATGTTTCAAACCCCCCTGCGTTAAACTATGAAGTATACCGAAATTCCGATAATATGAAATTCTCATAGAAGTCTTAAAACACAGCTAAATTATAATTTTTCGATATACATTAAATTCAGACTCTGCTGGTTTTTTGGTAACTTAATTGTTCAAATATAAAAAGTTAATTTTACTACAAACTTACAAGAAAATTTCAGTAAAATATCAAATTTTTAAATTCATATTCAGAAGACATCTTCTTTGAAATTCAATAAACCGAAATGTCCGATGCAGTTTAAAATTTAGCATAAAATTTTTTCACATTTAGGAAAATCATTGTAAGTATTTAACGTTCATATTTAAAAAATTGCTAGTTTAAGATACCATAAATACAATCTACATACTTTATACTCATTAGAGACACAATTCAGCCATTTTCGTTTAAATCGATAAATGTTTGTATAAGTATAGTAACACAAATCCCTCCGAATAAAAACGAGTATTTGTCGAAAACAAACAAGCCCGATCGATTTGCGAGGAGAGACACTGGAGGAGAGACAACTTTTTGCAAAAAAAACAAAGAAGAAAGAAAAGAACTCGTATATTTGTTGGCAAACTCAGGGGGCGCGCGCCCTATGACGTTCCAGTCGGAGCGAGAGGGCAATTCCTGGAAAATTCTTGTCGTGTTTAGCCAGCAAACTTCCGGCTAACGTCACGGAAGGGAGGAAAAAGCACGAGAGGAGTCAACCTGTAAAAGCAGTCACGAGTTTCTTGACTTCGGCCCTCGCGCGAGTCTCGCACACGCGAGGGACGAAAATTTGGCCCTTATTGCGGGAGAGAGCTCCGACAAGTTTTCTCGAAAGATAACAGAGTGTGACGGAGAAAAGGAATTCCGTCGACAACGCGCTGATGATAAGAAAACAGCCAGGCGGTAAATATGGATGATAAGCGAGAGAGACCGCCGGGGGGGCGGTGGGGGGATGGGGGGAGGGGTCAGAGCCATTATCTTGGAATAAAACGCTTCTAATTAAATAGCGGCGCCCGTTTAGAGGCGCAAGTTTTCGCCAAAGGACGATACCTGCTGTCGCGGTTAACAAGCTCGACCCGACCCGGGGCGAGACGACCGGGCGCCGGCGATTCTCCGCCCAGCAAAAAGCCTCGCTGCCCGCACACGAGCTGCTTACAACATTTTGTTGATGCAATAAAACCATTCCCTTTATCATGGCCGAGCCAGTTACTGCCACTCCGCGGTATAGAAATGTTGTACAGAATCCTCGTCGGCCAGATCGCTGTCCGCAGGCCAAAATGGTCGCATTAACTCACAGTGGAAAAGGTCGAAGGACGACAAAAAATAATAATGATAATAATAAGGGGAAGAAAATGAGAAAACGAAGCGCTGTATAAAAAATGAAGATAAAAAATCGAAAAGGTCTGATACGCGAATAACTACGTCGTTCAACGACCGGTCACGTATACAAAATTACCGAATGACTCGTACATGAGACTATTTTCGACGGTTTCTCACATTTTCCAGTGCTCAGTTCAAAAGGTTAAGTAAACGTCCCAATAGTTGGACAGCTAAGAGTTTTCTCAATTTATCTTTCTTTTTTAAATATTCAAAGAAAACAATCAATTGTAAATTCACATATAAACCATTATCTGGTATTTTCAAAAAGATTTTCAAAGATCCAAAACTTATTCAATTAGTTTTAGTAAATAAATACTTAATCGTTTAAATATGTAAAATGTCCCAACAGTTGGACAGAAAATCGATCCTGTCTCTGGGGTTTAGTGAGTTTTTTCCAATAAATTAACGTCATGAAAAATTCACTTCTTCATAAAGGATAAATAATCCATACAATTTTATTGAGAAAAAAATAATTTAAATATTAAAAATAATATCCACCCCTACGTGCAAAGGAACACCTTAACGTGACCTTTATGAGAGATTTAATATAAAAGTGACGATTTTTGCAGTCTTCCAAAAAGGCTTGAAAATATCAAAAATCTCAGGTTCACTTTACATTTCAGAAAGTATGCTTAAAAAAATAATTATACATAAAGAGAAAATTAGTAAACTTGTAAAATTTTAATAAATTCATTTGAATGTGACTGAAACTTTTCTTAGCTGTCTAATTGTCAATTTTAAAAAAATCCAATCGTCAGAAAATATGTTAACCATGATATGACAAAATTTCATGTTTTAAAATTAACTTTTTTATTCCAATGGTCAATGACCTATAAACATTTTTTTTCTATTGCATTTTCATTAATTCTGCAACGTACGTTACTCAAGATTTTTATCTAATATGGCTTATAACAGACAAACTGATTTGAAAAAAAAAAAGGAAAATTAAAGTGATGTGAAACATTCAATTTCGAGTGATTTTTCGGACAAATCCCACGCTCGTATTTTTCAATGAAATGAATTGAGATTTGAATATATTATGCAGAGTATATTAAACTACTGTATGACATTCTGGGAATTTCAAAAAAATTCAAAAAATTCAAAGTAAATTTTTTTTTAATTTCAAAAATATCAAAATTTCAAAAAAAAAAATCAAAGTAAATTTTTTTTTTCGTTTTTTGAAATTCCAAGAATGTCATGCACTAGTTTAGTGTGCTCTACATAACATATTCAAATTTCAATTAATTTGATTGAAAAATACGAGGGTGGGATTTGTCCGAAAATTCACTAAAAATTGGCTGTTTCACATCACTTTAAAAGGAAAAAGGAGTTGTAGAGCGTTTGAAAAGTGGCAGCTTTACAGGGAGGTCTAAAACTCAATTATAAGATCCAAGGGACGGAAAGACGAGAGCCGGGTCATTCAAGTTTACCGTCTGGTCTGAATTTTCACAGAGTTCGGTGTTACTTTACGTTACATCTGGATTCTGGGCTGGAATTTCTCTAGATGGAATAAGATTGCAAATTGCACACGGGAACAAAGTGAGTATGTGAATGGTGAATTTGGCTTGCTCTTCACTCACACAGACTCTTCTTGCCCTCGTTCTTCTTCCCACTGGGCTCGTCCTTTAAACTCATTAATCCCTCGGATTAAGATCGTAAGAAAATGTACATCGAAGTAATGGAATGAGTGACGGAAACAGGAAAGAATTTTTGGATCATCCGAAAGAGGGTTCTGATCCTCGTTTCGAGTAGGCTTACACTCTCTTACGTGTAATCTTTGACAACTCGGTCATTGTCGAAGATCGATGATTCTGCTGATTTATATTTTCAGCAAAACTTTCTCAAACGCTCTAACATTACTTTTGCACTCGTGATATCATTCGACTTTGATAACACATGGATATTCGATAGAAACAATTTGTTTATTAAGTTTAATCAATGTTTGATTATTTTTTGAAGTTTAATTAATCTGTTTTTAATCATTTAAACCTTTTTATTTTTATACAATGAAATAAGACAAATTTTAGTAAAACTTTTTAAATAAAATTATTATCTAAAAAAAGTATGTACTATTACAAACATTTTAAAATAAATTTGAAAAATTCTCGTTCATATTCATAAAATGCTAAATATTGATTATTCGTGAAATTTTTTCGCTAAGAATGTAATAACATTTTTAAATAAAATGTTATTCATTCTTTTCAAAAGAGAGAGAGAGAGAGAGAGAGAGAGAGAGAGAGTGTGTGTGTGAGTGTAAATAGAGAATAATTTGGCTTCATTTTTTTAAGAATATTAATAATTGTAAAAAGTTATCACCATTTTCATCAGGAACATAATGAATGAAATCAGCAAAAGTTGAATTCCATAACATTTTTTATCTTTCGAGTATAATTTCTTTATTTGTAATATCAAATTTGTGAATTTTTTTATGTTGTAAGGAAGAATGAAAGAAAAATGGTATTGATCATTGAAGTATTTGGAAGTGTAGTTTGAAAAACTCACCCCGCTCCAATCGTAAGGGAGAAAGCCCTTGTGCTCCGTCCAATTTTCCGAATCGACGTAAAACATTCCCGCAGCCATGATGAAGACCCACGCAGCGAGGTTTATGGCGTTTAGCACGTTGTTGAAAATCAGGGACTTTTTTACGCCAGCCGCCATTAGCAGCATCATTAACAAAGTTATTACGAAGGCTAGAAAGTCCGGTGGCCGATCTGGAATGTCAAGAGTCAAAGAGGATCGCCAGATTAAAATTTAAATAAAATAATATTCGCTTGCTCATCGTATACACCAAAAGAGAAACTGAAATATTCACACGACCGCCGTCGCCTCTACGCGGTCTCCAAATTGTTGTTATTATTATTGTGATTATTCTCACTCACAGAACGTTTTCCCTCCGGCTGAAATCTCGATTAAACGAGAGTCGCGGTTGCCTCGTAACGAAACACTTTGACTGAATAATTCACGCTCCTTCGTCCAAAAAATATTCTTTTCAAACTCGAGAGAATTCTCAATATGGCAATTTGCTCCACGCTCCACCGTCGAATTTTCTCACGATGAAATTTTCATCAGAAAAATTACTGTTTTTTTTTTCGTATTGTCGCCAAATTTTTGAGGATTTTTTGTGTAAAGCCATTTTGGAGTACAGAAATGAACAAATCAATTATAAAAATTATTTGCAAAATAATGTGCAAAATAATGTTCGTCCTCAAAAAAAATTCAAAAATTTCAATATTCGACTTTTTTCAATATAAATGTGGATTATATTATTCTTTAAAAAATCTATTTTCGTTGCGTATTTAATTCGTTGCGTATTTAACGATCGAAATATCTTAAAATATTATACACAAAAATTAAAAAAATTTCAATATTTTTAATTATTAAAAAATAAAAAAATAAAGTGGTAAAATATTTATTTATAATATTTATTGGGACGTTCAAGTTGCATAAATATAGCTCAGTCTCGCGTTTGCGACGAGACGAACTGAGTTCCGGGGCGTGGGAAGCTCCGCGATAACGCAAGAGGAAAAAAAACACGGTGGCGACAAAAATGAGGGAGATGAAAAAATTTCTGAGTAGATTTGCTCTCCGGCGCATCGACGGTCGGATATGCGCTCAGTAGAAAAAGATTAACCCGGGGCTTGATCGGATTGGGAGAAAAATCGAGCTCGGAGCAGGAAGCATTGCGAGAGCTGAATACATTTTTCCCGACGTCACTCTCTTCCTTCTCCGCTTATCTATTTTTTTTTCGTCCCCTTTTGTTATCGCGAGACGAAAGCCACTCGCGGATATATCTCAAGGGCGCGGAACGAAACTTATTTCGGTATCTGCGATTCAAATCAGCGAGCCGCTCGGTTATAAATAACGTCGAGATCACTCGAGCAGTTCGTCCATTAACAAACTTTTTTCTCTCTCTCTCTCTCTCTCTCCCCCTTTCCCTCCTGATTTTACTTTCGTCACAGAGTTCGGTACTCTGTTGACTTTTCATCCCTCTTCACGCGTTTTTTTTCCCTCCTCTTTTTGTCTTTATTATTTTAAGGGCTCTGGGTGTTTGAACCGTAGTGATTTGGTTCACAAAGTCTCGACGATTTGAAAACTAATTTGGAGAAATGAAGAACCGGGGTTACCGTTTTTATCACGTCTTGGCAAAAGCTTGAAAGCTCATCGCAAATATATGTTTATATAACGAGAAGGATGTTTGTTGAATTAAATTAAAAAATGACAAATTTATATACGTAAGCACAAAGAACAACAGGACTTCTTTAAGAAAAATAATTAAAAATTGATTCGAGAAAAACGTGCTATAAATTCAAGGACAACCAAGATAATATGCAGACACTTTTTTTTACATTTTCTGGAAAATTATGGAAAAAAAATTGGTTCACAAATTCGTTTTCTTCGGATTTTCTTAAAAACCTTTTATTATTCGAGTATTTGTATTTAAGTCTAAGAATTTTTACCTAGCAAAAATAGAGATATTTATTTTTTTAAATCATAATTTTATCTCTCGTGAAGGCTCGCGATAAATATTTTTTCAGCTCTATCTTGAATTTAAGAAAATAAAGCTCCTTTAAAAGTTTTCTTCAGTGTATCATTTTGTTGTATTATAAATTTAAAAATTATTTACGAATCTGTTTCAGAGTGATCACGCTGAATTCTTAGAATTCTTACACAAGGTCAATACGTATATTTGCATTCATGAATTTAAGATAAATTGCTAAATGATAAATTTTATGGAACCAAAAATAGTACTCTCGTAGTGTAAAAAACGAGGCAGGTATACATTTACAGATTATGTAATTTTCAGATTGTGCCAAATTAAGGGTGTTGAGTCAGTAGGGTAAAAAATGAAAAGTTTGACAACGTTTTTCTCCCATACGAAGTCGTTTGAAAGTAAACATTGATTAAGAAAAGTTGCTGCAAAACAACTAAAGAAAAAACTTATTTGAATTCAAGGTCATTCAATGACAGGTATACTCTCTATGTGATTACACAAAATAATTATGAAATTTTTTTGAAAAATTACATAAAGCTTCTTTAACGCCATACAAAGTTCAGAGCAAAATTGCACTTACATTACGAAGCTCATTACTGATGAGAAATTTATTATACAAAATTGCAACATTTAACTCGTGCTCTTATGGGAAGATCCAAAAAATGGCCATTTTTAACAATTAATATCTTAATAATTTTTACACTATCTGTTAAAGTTTTTAATTAATATTATATAAAATTTTCAAAAATGTTCCATCATTTTCATTTTTGAACACAATATCGTTAATCGAGATTTTTGTTGTCATGATAATACGTTTTTAAAAAACTTGGCAAGTTGCTGTCCCGAATAATTTTGCATCAACTTTTCTTTCATCTGTTTGATGATGAAAGTTAAAAATTATTTGAAAATTTTCAATACATTTTTTTTTTCATTTTTAATATAAAAAATCAAAGTTGTTTAGAAAGTTTCCTTTTTGTTCTAAATTAAAAAATTTAAAACAAAAATATAAGGTCCAAGTTTCACGAATTCATAAAAAAATTGACTTTTATCACTGAATTTTCATTAAAAATTTTGTCCAGATCTATACACAACAGAGAAAAGAAATTTGAGATTAGAGTTTTGATAATTTGCAAAAGCTTCGTCGGGTTTATATAAAATCCTGTGTTGAAATACTACAAATTGGGAGCTCATTAAGGTCAAGTTTCACGAGAATTGCCTAACATCGTGGATAACTCGAGCAAAAGAGCGTTTGTGCGTTTGAGAGCTCTTGCCTGTCAAAGTTTGACAAGCAGAGTTTGGAGAGAGAGAGAGAGTCTCCAAATTACCTGCGCTACTCAAACGACATCGGAAACGAGCTCTCTTCGCCCCGTTCTCGGTTTCACCCCCTGAGGAGACGAACTGATTGCCGACCGATGTGAATTCTCTGAACCCTCCGGCATCATCTCGTTCCTCGAGAGCTCATTCTCCCATTTCTTTCCCTAAAGACGAAGGCAATCGTGATAACGATAATGCGTCTGAAAGCCCAGCTTTGCTCACCGAGCCGCCGACGATCCTCCCGATCGAATTAATTATCAAATTATTCAAATTGTTCTCACTCGGTAGGGGTGAGTGCAAAGCGTTTTGAATTGTTTCATGCGCCACGTGGAAGCGTAAAAAGGCGAGAAGAGCGATAAAAGGGAGCAGCACGAAGGACAAAACGAGATTTTCGCCCGAGTCCCATTAATTTTTCCACAAGGATTTGCTTCGACACATTGCCGAGTTGAGAAAATTGAGTGACGACGCTTGAGCCTCCCTTAACTCCACCCTCCCTTCAACCGTATGAGGGGATAACTTTCTTGTTTTTTTTTTCGTAGTAAACACAACGTATGTGACATTGTTATAGCCGCATATTCAAAAAAGAAAGAAAATAGAGCTCTCAATCCCCTCAGAGAGATTTTAATATGAAACTGTGCTTACATGTAAATAATGATTTTAAAAAAATGCTTGCTAAATTTTTGGTAAACTTTAGGAGGATAGTTTAAAAGATATTTAATAAAGAAGTTAACACGTATTTGTACATTTTTCAATGAAAAAAATGTACATAGTCCAAAATTGTAATTATACTTTGCCAACCACTTCAAGAATAATACCTTTATAATTAAATTATTAATTTTTTTTAAATTAAAAAGATTTGTAAATGTTTCAATGAAAAAATGTACAAATATGTACTTTTGGTATAATTAAAAAAAGAGAGATTTTTGTTTTGATATAGGGAATAATGTTTGTTACTTACTTCTTTAACTGTAACTTATACTTAAATTTTAATTATAAGTATGGGCTTATTTGTCTATTTAAAAAATAATTAATGCGAAGAAAAATATTGGATGAGAAAAAGATGAGAGTCGAGCAAAATTAGGTGGAGAAAAATGTCTAGAAATGTATTAGAGTGTAACGCAACAGGGTTGGAAAAAGAGGGAGTCTACGACACGAAGACCAGTCTCGGAGGACATCCAGACGCGAACGTTCGGATTGATTCTCTTTCTCCTTTTGGCCTGTTTCACCTGATTCTCCCTTATTGTGCTTCTCCATTGCAATTGAATGAAGTCGTGGATTCGTGCACGTGTACCATCTTGTATACGCTTGGAAGAAGAAGAAAATAGAGGAACGAGAAAAGAAATAAAGAATTGAGTCTCTCCGGAAACGAGCTAGCTAAATCCCTCGCTCTCCTTCTTTTTCTATTTTTCGAGTGTTTCCTATAATACTCCATAAAACGGTTCAATTCAGTGTAATGGAAAAATGTCGTATACGTTCCAAAAAGTGAACTAAACGTTTAGGTATTTGGAACCTGTCCAATTAGTTTCTTCTTACTCTTCGAATATTTTTTGTCAGACAGAGAGCTTCGAATTTTACAAATGTTAAACTTTAAATAAAAGTTTGAAAACCTAAACGCTCTACAAATTCTCTTCACAAATATTTGATATTAATTGCCTTGAGGTAGTTGCTTTTATACAGTCTATTTTAAAAGTGATGTTGAAACGAAAATAAATAAAATCGTGATGTTTTTAAAGTTTGAAACCTTTTAGTAAAGAGGAATGATAAAAATACTCTCTGAAAAAGAATAATTTGTTAAAAATTTAAATTATTTTATTAAATACGACTAACAAAATATACTTTAAATTATAGAAATACTTCTCATGTGGTTTACTCCTGCAACTTTTCATTTTTTATATCTCTAATTTACAGTAATCAATTTTTTTAAATAATTAGCCACAATGTTAATAAATGTGCATACAGTAATTTTTAAGCAATTTATGAGGAACGTATGTTAATGAGTCAACTACCATTGTAATCATCTCTGAATATCTTAGATTTAATACTAATTATAATTAATAGACCCCATGTAGGGAATTTTCGATATCTAAAAAGAATGGCGGACAAATTACGGTTTTTTTCGATTTTTATCGAAAATTTTCATCGTTTTTCGAAAAAAAAATAGATGAAAATCCTTTATCAAAAAACCCCTACGTGGTGCAGAGTTTCAATTTACGAACATTTTGAGACTAGATTTATGCAAATCGGATGAATTTTTTTTCGGTAAGGTGTCAACCAGGTTGAAAAATGCAGTTTCGAGAAAAACGCGTTTAAAGTCTGCCGCTCGGCATAGTCGTGTATTGCAACAGTTTCACATAAAATGCTGCATCTCCGTAAATTTTACAAATTTCTTTATAAAATCTGGTGAAAGCATTTTCAGCAAATATATCTTTCAGGAAATGGAAATTTTTTTAAAATTTAAAAGTGGTTTCCCCCCTTAAAATGAATTAGACATTACTTAAAACCAAAACATATTTGCTTAAATGCCTAAATAAATAAATTTGAAATATAAAAAAATCAAATAAAATTTGTCTGTTTCTAAGTGTAGTATCTATAAGCTATACTGCAATTTTTTTTTACAATTTCTAAGAAACAGGTGCTAACGAGAACTCTTTCAAGAAATATTCCCGCAATTTTATTTTCGCAAGAATCTAAGTCTGGATTTGATCGATTGAAAGAGAGAGGCTCCATTGATTCGCTCCAGCCGCAAAAAGCACGAAGTGTCGATTCCCGTCGGCGCCGGTTTCCTTTCATTAAAAATCCTTCGTGGTCTCGTGCATGGCGCAAAGCTTTTCCCTTTCACGGGGGAGCGATGCGTTTTTACAACGGAAACGTCATCTGTGCCAGTCGGGCGAGAACGCTTTTTTTTCCGGAAGCCTCGTCGTAAACGAGGCTCTTTGCAATAAAAATGAAAAAAAAAACAAAGAAAACGGGTGTAAAGTAAAAAAGCGATGTGTGCGCGTGACAGAAATAAAATTGACGTTCGCCGATTCATTTCCACATTTTAAAATAATACGTCGATTCATGCCATTCGTGGCTCGGATCGAATTTCGACGATTGTGAAAAAAAAAATGGATGACGCTCGCGTAAAGAAGCAATAACGCGCCCTGAATTAAAAATTCACGAAGAACGCTGAAACGTGCCGCTCGGAAGAAAAACTTGTCGAGTTTCGTCCTGATTATGATCGATCGATTCCCAACTTGGATGCAGCTGGAATGCAGAAGCGAAGAAAGAGCCAAAGAAAATGAGTTCCGTAAATAGTGAAAAAAAAGTCAAAACATCGGTATGAAAATTTATTCCGAACTTTTAAGTTGTCCATTATTATAAATTATTTCAAGTGAAACAGTCCGAAGTACGATGAAGGTGATGAGTCTCAATTTATAATTATTCCGCGATAAAATATAAATAATTTAATTTAAAAAAAAATATAAATAATGAGATATAAGGGCGAGGAAAAAGGAGCGGTGAGCACATGGAGATATGAAAATTGAATTTATTATAAAATTGAGGCTACGCCGAACAAAGAGAACTTGAGAATAATGAAGGAAAAAAACAGGAAGCGGGAGTAATAAAAAAAGTTGAATAAAAAAGAGACGAATAAGATGAGCGAAGAGTGGAGGCCGATGTACAAACGGATGAGCGAGCGGCAAGTTGAAATATCTGTTAATCTAACTTTAATGTCCCAATAGTTGGACATGTCCCAATCAATTTTCGCCACGTTATTTTTAATATTTGAATAATTTTTTTTTCTCAATAAAATCGTATAGATTTATTTATCTTATACGAACAAGTGTATTTTTTATAACGTTAATTATTTATTGGAAAAAACTCGCTCAAACCTAGAGACAGGGTTAATTTTCTGTCCAACTATTGGGACATTTTATATATTTAAAGGTTTAAATATATTTATTTACTAGAAATATTGTTTAAAATTAATACATTGAATGAGTTTTGGATCGCTAAAATATCGGATAATAGTTTAAATATGAATTTTAAATAGATTTTTTTGTTTGAATATTAAAAAAAAAAGATAAAGCGAGAAAATCCTTAGCTGTCCAACTATCGGGACGTTTACCTTATGAATATTCGAAGCGACGAATTTTCGATATCTCAGTTTATTCAGAATTTCACCCTTCGTAATTATAAGCGTCTGCATTATTTTGCTTGGTAAAAATTTATTTCGAATCTTTCATGCTTCTCATTTTCATTTTTCGGGCTTAAGGACGTCTATCAAAAATATTGATTAAAAGAAAAATGTACCATTTTGGGATGAAACGATTGGAAAAGTTTCCAACTACAAAATCCACACAAAAAACCTGTCTTTACGGACCGGTTTGAAATGAAAATATTCGTAATTGAAAATTCGATTTTAACATTGAGTAAATACAAGAACACAATTTCGTACCTTTATTTGCAAAAAGCAATTGTTTTGCACATGAGTGACTCTTCATCAAAACTATTTATTATATTCATTAAACACTTTTAAAAATTGTTGAAAAAAGGAGAACTTGAGGTTTCGGCCTTTTGTATTAATTATTGCGGTAAAAAACATGTTCAAAAAAAATGTGGAAAAAATATTCAACTTGACTTGGCGCGTCAAAAAATATTACACGCAACGGCGCGTGGGGTCTCTGTGGACCCCGATTTTTAAACTGTTATAAAATATAGAATATACAACATTTCACGATTTATTTTACAGATAATAATTATTTAACATATTTTAAAATAAGTTTTGAAATAAAAAATTTTTTATTCAAAAGAAAAATACTTTTAATAATGTATTAAAAAAAAAACAGGACAAGAAATTTCCACGGTAAAACGCGAATTCAAGACCCCACGCGCCCGTCCAAGGGTTAAAGACCTTCTGATAAATGGCTCATCTGAATATGCACGTTCGCAAATTTTTCATGTCGACATTCTTGCTATTAGAAACATTTGTAGTATGAATTTTAAGTCTCATCCGTTGAGACGAGAGCGGCGAAAATCGAGAGCGTTTGCACGGTTCACCGCTTTTCTCGGCGTTCTCGGTCGCGACGTCCGACGTCGACATCCTCGTCGTCATCTTCGTCGCCGTTGCCTCGTACGAGCGCTCTTGCCGTCCGCTTGCTGCGAACCGCCGCGTTTTCGGATCGATCAGGTCGACAGGTGCGAGCGAACCCTCTCTCATCCGCGCAAGCGCCATTTTACCCCTTGTAATAAAGCTCTCTCTCGCTCTCTCATATACTACCTCATATACTTTTTGTATATTTTTTGTATATTTTTGCATATTATTTGTATATTTTTTTGTATTCTTCTTTACATATCTTTATACTTTAATCACCTGTTTACAATTGTTTATACCTGTAACTTTAGTTACAGCTTTTTAGATTTAAGTAATTTTTGTACAGCTTTAGATTTAAGTAATTTTTGTTCTCATCTTTTCTTGTAATATTGCCTAAGGTAATTGCCATGGCATAATAAATGTATTCATTCATTCATTCATTCTCTCTTTTTCTCCATATACCCGTCGAATATGTGCCAGCCAGTGAGATACACGACTGTTTATGCTTTTCCCCAAACCGTCTTTTTATCCCGAATAAGAAATCTTTCTCAACTCTTTTTCTCTCTCTCTCTCTCTCTCTGTCTCTCTCTTTGCAATTTTCTCCTTCAAACTTGCGCCCGTAAATAATTCACAATCGTTCCCATCCACTCCCACGAACACGGAAAATGAACACGAAACTGGTGTCGCGAGAAATTCAGGCGAACGTCTCAATATACTCGCACATGTAAAGGTATCTACACTGAGAAAGGAATTCTGTTGAAATTACATTACAATTACAATTGTAATTAAATTAAATAAATTAAATTAAATATAATAAATAATTAATAATTAATAAATAATTAATAAATTAAATAATTAAATTAAATTAAATTAAATTGTAATTAAATTACAATTGCATTGGATAGTATATTTCACTGTAAAGTGATTAGATACTACACTAATCGTTCAAGATTTTAGTATATTTTCGTAGTATAATAAATTATCTGAAGGAGGTATTAACGAAACTATGAAAATGAATTGTTGCTATTGAATTTTTTCAATTTTTCGATGGCTAAATTTCAACTGGGGGAGAGGGGCGGGGGGAAGACGGGCTCTTTAAGAGAAAAATGCTTGAAACCTCAGTTTTTTTCACTCGTTTCAATTTTTTTTAGTCCCTTTGTCAAATATTTGGTTTTAATTTGCTGTATCGACTATAAATAAAAAATTGAAAAATGTGGGACAAGATGCCCCCTCAAAAAAAAATTTATAATGTGAGTTTTTTTACTCGTATAATATTTTTGAGTTCCTTTGCCATGTATTCTATATTTAAAAAAACATGAGGCCTTTAATGGATTAATCCGAATAGAACGCATTATGCGTTATTTATACATGAGCGAATTCCAGTAAAATTATAACCTAAAAATGAAAATCGCTTTTGAATTATAATAAAATATTTTTTTAACTTCGTGCAAAAAAGTCAAGAGCTGCGATTTGAAAAAATTCAATGAATAATATGAGTTTGAATTGTGTTGTTACACTTGATGTTTGTTTGAAAATTATAGAGAATACATATCAGGGTCGAGCACAGTTCAAGAGGGTTGCGGTGAGCCGAGGAAACTTGTAGCGATCAAACGATATAAATTGCCCGTTCGCGAGACAATCTCGATTGGATAGTCTCGCGAGCCTCGATCCGCCACGAAGGATCCGTGCTCTCGAGAGTCGATGTTCCAAATAGTTTGTTAAATCCAATCGTCGGCTTTGCTCGTCCACCTCGCCCGAGATGACCGACTCTCGCAACCAAAGTTTCTCCATCGTGGTCTCCAAGTCACCATTTACATCAGTAGCCTCCATTTTCCATTTTATCTTCGATTCCCATATCACCCACACTCTACACCCTACCCATTTGACTTTCGCAATTTAAATTATCTCGGCGAAAAATCATTTTCAAGGTAATCGAAATGTTACAGGATAAGTTTCATTAGACAATCATTTAAGAAGGTTGGCTACATATAACGAAATGATAAAAATTCGTTCAAATTTGGAGAGAATATTCTTCCATATGAAATACGTGAATATAATTTTTTTTAGAATTTTCGTCTACGTATTTTTTTCGTCTACGTATTTTTCAAACAATTGATATACGTTCCGTGTATAAGGACGTAACTTTACTACTCGATTACTCGAAAATAATGTAGACGATATTTTTTTCTGAATTTATATAAATTTCTTTAGTGACAAAGATCATTATCTCTAATTTTTATCATGTTCTTAACAAATTTTCTTTCCCTATACTTTTAACATGTAAAACGTCATTTATTTTCGCCATTTGTAGCCAACCTCCTTAAAGAAACTATACAAAAAGTTTTGGATGAGTTATCGATTATTTACATGGATCATTTCAATAGCTACTACATAAATTTTGGTTATCTTTCTAACTTTTATTGTGTGCATCATTGATATGTGGCGATGTAAAAAAATGTTAATTAATGGAAAATATACTTTTTAACCCTAGGACCCTACACAGGGATTCCTCAAATCCCAGAAAATTTTTATGATCTTGGAATTTCGAAAATTCTGCTTTTTTTTCATTATATTTTTCTCGGTATTCGTTAAATATGAGACCTTTTTCCAGTTCATTTTATTTTCGAGAACCTGAATGGTTAAGTGAAGAACAAATTAAACCTCCGCATGATAAATGAAGAGTCAGCTACATCTATTTAAAGTGCTGGGGTTAGCGTAACCCGAGAGTAGAATATTTGTCTCATACAGATAGTGTAGGGTCCTAGAATTAAAAGAAAACAAAGTTAGTCCTCAAACCATACACTGGTACAAATTGGGTTTGTTGATTATTTTAATTTAAAAATGAAAATAATATCTAAAATTCAAATATAGGCGTATGATTTTAGGATAAAATTTCCTGCCTAATTACGTGGTGCAAATTAAATTGAGCTTCGATAGAAAAATTGAAAATAAAAATACAAAAAAAAAGTAATTTCGAGAATTTATCAGAATCAATCAATTACATTCAGTACCAGTAGAATTACTGTTTCAGTTGGCAGGGTTCCAATCTGTCCAAGGGCCAACTATCAAAGGCTACCAACTGCCCAATGTTTTAAAATGTCTAGAATTCAACTGTCCAAATGTGCCAACTGCTCTGTAGCTCTAGATAAATAAGCTAGCATCATTTAGGTCCTGGTGGGCTCCTAAATTGTTCTGGTGGATTCCTAAATTATCCAACCGTGCCAACTATGTCCATTACTTGCCACAAACTAAATATGTTATAAAATAATTCTGACATGTTTGGACAGTTGGACTCTGCACCATATCGATAGTTTAATTTGTCGATGGTTTAATTTGCCTGTCATTCACCCTAATATGTTGGTACACATATCTACAGCTATTAAATAATCGACACGTTTGTACTGTCAAACTCTGAACATTTTGGAAATTCTGTCTTTCAGTTGCAGCCAATTCCATCGAAATGTCATCAAGAACTTTTAACTTGACACAATGCAATGTTTGACGAATTCGGTGGGTCTTTGATCGTGATTGCGGTACGAGATAAACGTGTAAAATGTCATCAGACTGTTCCTGGAACATACCAGGGCAAGGCGAAGGGAGTTTGTATAGCTTGCGCGATTGGGTATCGCATAAACGATAACTTCCGATCGCAACTCCGACAATAAGTAGTTACGGACGATCAACTCGACTTTTCCTCGTCTCCGCTCTTCGCCCAATAAGCTTCGGAGATAAGAAACCGGCTCGATGAGATCGTTTCGTTTTCTCGCCGGGTGACAAAAAAAATTGGGGAATGCTAAAAGGGAACTCGTCTGAGAATGACGTTGATGAAAACACGTGCTTGGACGACGAATCGTGACTTCCGACAGTGAGTGCACGTGAGAGCCTGCTGAGTCGAAAAAAATATGTTTAGCGCGAGAAAGACGGATTTAAGTGCCTCGAGAAAATGTCTACTCGAAACCCGTCTAATTCACCGCTCGCCTTTGTCAGCTCGAATTCCAGTACGTGACGAGAAATCGCAAAATATATTCTTCGATGCCTCCCATTTCCTCATGCTTTCGTATCGAGAATTTTTTTCACGACGTTCAAATAAAAACCATATTTTTTTTTTGGAATACTCATGGGGAAATGACGCGAGAGATGCACTTTTTTTATTTTGGACATTAAACACCCTCGATTTGATGCTGAAACGGATGAGACGTTTCCGAAGCGACTCGTTCAACTCGTTTTTGCGGCATCCTGGCTGTTCTCGTCGTCACGAAACGGGATTTCCGCGCTTTCTCGAGGAAAGCACGGGACGACCCAATTTCAACGTTTCACAACATATTCGCCGTTATACGCTTATTCTCTCGCCTTTTTTTTCTTTACAAATACGTTGGAAGGTTTCAACAAAAAATATTAAACCACTCGAGCTTCATCCGCGAAGCTGAAAAGAGACTCTACGCGGATGAGAAAAAAACCTTGAACTCCAGGAGCGCGTTGCTCCATTTTTCTCAAAGCTGGCCAGCGTGCAACGACTGAGCTTTCAACATCTATATACGTTTGTTCACTTTCCACTGTT
Organism: Cremastinae sp. A BG-2022a; assembly: GCA_030522545.1. Classification (NCBI taxonomy): domain Eukaryota; kingdom Metazoa; phylum Arthropoda; class Insecta; order Hymenoptera; family Ichneumonidae; species Cremastinae sp. A BG-2022a. The sequence goes on from JAPYYW010002993.1 coordinate 19,593, forward strand.
GGAAATTTCCAACTTTTTCCAACAAGAAATTGTAAGATTTCTATCAAATTTACCTTATATACTTTGATGCATGATTTTGATAATAAGTTACGGATTTAAAAAAGTTTTCCTATATTTTAAAAACTTAATTTAAACAATGTTGAATGTTACAATTTTTTAAAAAGTGTGCTTAATTCTTCCAGTGGAATCCTCCACTGTCAACCTGTAAGTGAATTTTGGGGTCAATCTGATCCACGGCGTTTTTAAATCGTTTTATTTCGGTAAATATGCATTATTTATTGCAGAGACGTTTTTTGTAGTAAATTATCCATATTTTATGGTCCTAAAATTATTTTTTGACGAAAATGAAAATTAAATGCCAAAACATTTGTTCAAAGTGCAGCATACGTTGAAAAATACGTAATTGTGACAGAAAATTTTTGGAGTCAAAACGATCTCGTATGCACTCAAAGGGTTAAACTGTTAATCGATATCATGGTGACACTAAAAAATTAAAAATTTATTTATGACTAAAATTCGAAGATACATATATTTCTTGAATCGTTAAACGTAAAAGATATAAAAAATATCATTTTTTAGCATTATTTTACCATTATTTCTTCATAATAAAATTTAAATCTTGATAAATATAATGTTTTTAAATCTATTTTCGAGATCGACATCTCGAAAAAGCTACTCTAAAAAATTCCATTTTCTTATTATCTGTAGAAAAAAAAGGAAAAGAAAGAATTTCTGACGTCTATTTGATTCTACAAATAAAACAATTTTTTTTCAACTTGGCCATGATATATGAATTTGATTTACAAAGAAATTACACGGGAGTCCAAGAGTGATACCATCACTCACTCACAGGCGAGTCACGATTTCTCAAAATAGCTGATAACCAGCGTAATATTGGATTAAAAAGGAATCCTCTCATTTTTTCTGGACAATATCTCGAGGTTTGTCAAAGTCAGTATCACCGAAATTTCAGAAGGGAGAAATAGAAGAACAGGGGATCAACCTTTGGCGGTGATAAAATATGGTCATCCATTCGAGTCTCATATTTCGAGCATTTTCTCTGCTCCCTTTCCCTTTTTGTCCATTTTCTCACTGTTTATCCCTGCTCCGAGGGTGGAGCTCCGATGCAAAATCAGAATAAAACCCTGGGAAACGAGTGCACTCTCGTCCGAGCGATAAAAATATAGGATAAAGATTCGATCACCCGGAAATTTCACTCTTGCCAAAAAAAGCCTGATTACGAAATTCAATATTTTTATTGAACAGACAACGACATGTGACCGATGCTGGGAGGGTAAAAAAAATTGTTCGTGCATTATTGAACGAGAGAGAGAGAGAAAAAAAATGATTCCATGCATAATTGAGTAAGGGAGAAAAATGGGATCAAAAGAGGCGATCCGAAGTTGAACGGGAAGAGAACGGCAAGGATATGCTCTTCTCGAATTAAGGATAAAAGGAATTCAGTCAGGGGCACAAAAAGACATGGGAATAAGGAAGCAGAGCCTGGAGCTCTCGAGGCGAGAGCGTGCGTGTGACGTTTCCGCCAGGACAAATTTCCTGTTTCCCTTGATCGTCATACGCGTGTCCTCCGGATATCATTCGCCCTCTTTCGCCAAACATTGAATAATTCACCGTCCGGCACTTCCAGACGCTCGAGCTTTCTTTTCGAGTCCCTTTGTGCCCAGTTCAACGCTTTTATTTCTTTTTTCATGCTCAAACGTTTCTTACGTTATTCTCTCTTTCTCTCTCAATATTCTTTTCATTCTCAAGTAGTGCAATTTAAACCCAAATCGTCAATTCTGTAATTAAAATTATATAATAATAATAATAATTTTGTTAATGTCTTCATTCGATTTGTAAATATTTGCCACACAGCCTGGCTATGGCATAAATAAACCAATCAATCAATCAATTTATGCAAGCTGCTCTGTCGATTCCTACTCATTAAGGTAATGTGAAACACCCAATTTTTAGTGAATTTTCTGACAAATCCCACGGTCGTATTTTTCAAGCAAATAAATTCAAACTTTAATATTTTATGCATTGTACGCTGTACTAGGGTGTGACACTCTTGGAATTTCAAAAAAAAATTAAAAATCAAAGTAAATGGTACGGAGATAAACTGACATAAAATTTTTTTATTTGACTGTACTGATCGCTGTTTGTCTTCTTTTGCGTTACGTGACAATATCCAAAATATTGCCTCTGTAGTTTGTAATCTATTTAATGTGTCTATCTATTTAATGTGTTTTCTTTTTCTGTTTTGACTCATATACTATATTCACTATATGTATGTCAACCAATAATATTTTGTTATTTTTAGAATTATTGTTATATAATTTATTTTACTTATACATTATTGATTATAATTATATATGAACTCTCTTTTTGCCTAAGAATCCTATCGAAGACTCAATAAGTATATCATCATTTCTCTTTCTCTTCAACTATTCGGTTTCCTGCTCCCCTGCTCATTGAATTATTAAGACACATAAATGTTTTCTCCCACATCGACGATCGTCGTGGCTTCTCTCAGAAATGTCGAGCCATGATTTTTTCGTCGGAATCGTAAATTTATTATTTCATAAACCAATTAGGCATATGCTAGGAAATTTCTTACATTCGATATAGAACAGAAAATGCTTTTGACCAGTATTTTTTTTAACTTCTCACAGTTTCTCATTCCGACGATTCAATTAGGTGAGTGAGGGTAAATAATTTTTCTTTCTGATGTAGGGTACAAAAATATTTTGTTACTTTTACGTAGATGAACCAGTGATTATTTTATGGGGAAAAATAAATGAAATTGGTTAAATAAATTAATTGAATGTACGATCCTTTTGTTAATTGTGTCGAAAATCTCGCACTTCATAAATTAATTAGTATTTGGGCCAGTTTATCATATTCATGTGAAGGATAAAATAATATTTTTAATTGATGTATCGTATATTGCTCATAATTTCATGGATTTATTAATCGATTGCAGTTAACTTTTTTGCGGTGTATGTAGTCATTATTATTTTTATTGATTGATAATTATCAATTGACAATCGACTGCTAATTAATTATTTGTTGCTGAAATATAGCAATATTTTTTTTCAATTTATCCATATATGTATGAAATCATAAGAATAAAAATTTAGTTCTATCCTAACTTGAATACAAACTATAGTCAGAATTATAATAAAAAAAATAACTATAATTCCGTTTATGTCCAATCCCAATTTCCAATTTGTAATTTAATTTAATTCCAATTAGTAATTCGATTCCAATTTATAATTGAATTCCAATCGTAATATAATGATTTTACTTATAGTTTGTACATGAGAAAATACTACATTTAAATTTTACGATCATGCTAGAATGTTCTCAATAGAGAAAATGAATATGATGTCCAGCCGATAAAATGGATTATAAATATAATTAAAGTGATAGTGTTTGTACTGACCGCCCAAAATCTTGCCAAAGGTATTTCCTATCGCTTCGGAGACTGCCCCATTGGCGAGGGCATCGAGACAGGCGCTCAGAGCACAGGCACAGGCACTCGTACCTATAAGGTATTCCAGCACCATGTTCCATCCAATTATGAATGCAATTAATTCGCCTACGGTCACGTAACTGTACATGTATGCGCTTCCGGTCGTATGAGGCACTCTGACGCCGAATTCGGCATAGCACGCTCCTGCAATCAAATTTCATTTCTTTCATCAACACATTTTTTCTTTTTTCTTTTCTTTTTTATTTAAATAAACACACGCATCACTTTTTTTTATCAAATATAATGGAAAATTGACGTCAAATTAAATTACCAATAGCAATATATAGTAATTTAATAATGTACAATAAAATATTTTATGTTATATTATTTATTAATTTATTAAATTTATTTAAACTAATTATTAGGTTATTTAAGGATGTCTTCCCAGTCAAGTTTAATACTTTTTACAAATTTTTATTAAACATACTTTTTATTGTAAATCGAGAATACTTAAATAAAAGGTCAAATTTTTAGGAATTAAAAATTATTGTGTTGATCCAAAAAGTAATATTTAGTCACGTTTAAGCTTTTAGTAGAGTTGTTGTTTTGATTAAGGTTCGGAAACCTGTCAATGCTTGGCGTATTACTGTATAGAGCTCTGGGTAACATTTTATCGTCATTTATCGTTAATAATTAATACAAAATGACCGAAAACTCAAGTTTTTTTTTCTACAGTTTTAAAAATTTTTTATGAATACAATAAATAATTTTTACGAACAGTCATGTGCAAAACAATTGATTTTTTAAAATAAAGGTACGGAATTGTGTTCTCGCATATACTCAATGTTAAAAATGGAATTTTTAATTACGAATATTTTCATTAAATGGTCGGTAAAGACAGGTTTTTTGTACGGATTTTGTAGCTGGGAACTTTTTAAATCGTTTGATCCCAAAATGATAAATTTTTCTTTTCATCAACATTTTTTATAGACATCCTTAAGGAAACGAAAAAAAAACATTAATTTTAGTTGAACGCTATTTTAATTTTTCTTTCGGAAAAGTAAAATAAAAAAATTAGCTTTAATTAGCAGGGATTAAAATTGACGTTCAGATGATTCGACAAACGGGCGTCTTTTCGCGGTAGAGTCTCGAGCGCGGTTGATCTGTCCTCGATACTGGAGTGTGCATTCGGTAAGGAGTGTTGGAGACTGTTGCAGCACACTTGGAAGCTCGTAAGCCTTCTCTCCGTGCACTCTCGTTAATTAATTGGAGATCTATGTGGTGCGATGCGGATGACAAGTAATTAATTACGAAAGCTACCACCAGGCTTTAGCGTTGAATTCGTGGAAAAGTGTAAGGCTAATTATATACGGACGCGAATAATATATCGACGTTTATGCAATCCCCGATAAAACTGACACACCGCGATAATCGAATATTCCATTAAAAACCTCAAATTAATTTCAATTTGTGCGTTACGTCCATTCACGATCGCTAATTTATAAGCCGAATTTTCAGAACAATGGTTTTAAAATTGCTTGCTCTTGGTTTGACAATAAAACAATGTTTCTACTCAAACAATGTCGATAAATTACAAAAAAGACCAAGTTGGATTTGATTTACGGTGTAATATTTTATTTAGAGATTATATTGTACAAAATAGTGGTTTTAGATATAGTCGTATATATGAACAATAGGAAAGTTCATAATTTACATAGTATCGTAAACTTATTGCAGGCTAATTTGACAGAACATTTACTTTTTACTGGAAGATAAAACAATAATTTTATTTAAAATTTCAAAAAATTACAATAAGAGCATTCAGATAGATTCGATTTAAAGTACAATTTTTTAAAAAATATTTTAAAAAAATTAAATAAAAATATTTATAAAATTTCGATAATTTCATTAAATGTAAACCTTGTAATTTATTTTATTTTCCCAAAAATAAGTATTACTAAGTTATTTTAATGGATAATTTTTTAATTGGAACGGTTATTACAAATCCAAAATCGTGAAATTGATATAGTTTGAAATATCTAAAAAAAACAATAAAATTATACGCAACTTTTAACGGAGAAGTCGCATGACAGTATATTCAAAAGTTTGTCTGTACGTGTTAACTAAATGTTGAATCATCGCTTAAATTTTTTTGCAGACAGAATTTTTTCAAAATTTATACTTATTTTCTTCGACATTATATTAACATGTGTGCAAAATTTAAAGAGGTTATCGTTCACAATGTGGTTATCGAGATATTGATCTTAAAAAATTGCCACTTTCAACATTATGAGAGATAAAAAAATGTGACAATTTTCAATAATTAATATTTCGATTACTAGATGGAGAAGCTTCATAAAATTTGGCATACATTTCGGCATGACCTCAAAGAATATTCGTGCAAATTTTTAAGAAATTCTGTCTCAAACGATTTTCATGCGACTAGGATTTGTTCAATTATTCTGCAAAATATATATTTATGAAAATTCTTAAGGTCGTTCTATCGGTACAGTAAAATAAAAAGTTTTGATCTCGATTTATCTCGATACAATGTGATTTTTGAGCTTAATTTTATCAAGAAAAGTTGTTGCAAATTGTTTCAAGAACAGTAACATATTCAAAATACAAGGTCATTCAAGGTGACCTGTACTTGTTACGTATGTATGTAATTTTTAAAAATCATGACCTTAGGTTTAAACAAAAACTAAAGGAAGCTTCTTTAAAATACAATAAAAAGCTGTGAAAAATTTCAACAAGTTTCACTATCCAGAAGTCAAGATATTTAGGATTGAAAATGGCAATATTTAATACATACAGGCTCTTATGGGAGATTGCCGAAAATAGTGATTTTTGATAATAAATATCTCGAGTTCTACATAGTGAAACCCCTTAAAATTTAATATCCACATATTGTATCAAAGAACGTTTTTGCAAATTTTCAACAAAATCCCAAGAAAACGATTTTTTAATAGAACTACCATAAATGGTTAAGTAAGTCAAGGATTGAGTAAAGAGTTTACTATATATCGAAGTACCTTGAAAATACGTCTGCAATTTTTTTCATCGTACAGGCAAACAAATTTTTGAGTATGAAGGTGGATGCACGTAATGGGAGAGATTTGCCATTCGATGAGAGTAACGAGCTTAACGAGATTATCGCGAACGTTCCAGTGCCCTCCGCGCTTTCGCGCCACTCGACAAATGTAATAATATATCGCACATTGGCCGAACAGGATATATGTACGGGGATCGTAATGCCCTGTCAATCATTGCTCCGAGCAGCCGGGCGTTCATCAGCCCCGCCCTCTTTTTCTGATGCCTCCCACGAGTGTGATAATTCACGTTTCGCCGACATTTGCACGCTCCGGTAGAACCACTCGTCGTTTCTCAATATATTACACGTACCGACCGCGAATCGAATATGCCAAGAATAAATCGCAGCATCCCGTACAACTCTGCGACGTAGATTTATTAATACCAACGAGAGATAAAAATATTTGGCATTGAAAATTATGCGCTCGTAAAATGAATTCAATTTTTCAAGAATCCAATTTTTCTATACGTCCAATCGATTGCGACTGAATGTTCAACAATCGAGATTTATTTTCTCTTTCGTGAGTTAAAGTGGTTCAGGATAAAAAAATGGAAGTCAATTTTTTTTAGGTTATTTTGGTATAATTTTTAAATACAAAATTCAAATGATTTTGTTCTGTTCTTAGACGAATTTCACATTTTTTCCTGGAGGGTAGTCCCGGTTCGCGTCGTAGACTCAAGGATTTACGTACCTTTGTGGAGTTTGGGAAAATAACCGTTTTGAAACTTTACAAAATTATGTAAGGTAAACGTCCCAATAGTTGGACAGTTAAGGATTTTCATACTTTATCTTTATTTAAAAAAGATATAAACAAAAAAAACTGCTTTAAAGTTAAGAATTAAAGTTATGAAAAATAAACCTCTTTGTATATGAACAACAATGCATACGATTTTGAGAAAAAAAAATTTTAATTTTAAGAAAAATATAGCAAAAATTGTCCAACTATGGGGGCATGTCCATCTATTGAGACGTTTACCTTAGCTGTGGGAGAAACTTAATTTTCTGTGGACTTCCCGGATTTTTCTAAAATCGTTTTATTAGTCCTTCGTTAATCCGGAAAGGCCGGAAAAATTTTTGAATTTCCTTACTTCGAATTTTAATTTTTATGATCAAGGGTTCACCCCTCGAAGACGACGAAGACTCGAAGTTAGGATGGACGGTTCCACACCAGTTTATAACTCGGAAAAAAGAACTCTTCTCTTCGCTTCGTTTTAATTTCAAGTTAGTCGAAAACTAGACTCGGAATAAGGTAGTCACCCGAATCATCTTTTTAAAATTTGACCGATTTGTAGACGTGGTGACTACTCATCGACTCAATTATATTATTAATATTAGAAATAAAGGCTATTTTTATTATAACATGGTTTCATCATTCCTATCTTAAAATAGTTATAACCCTTTAATTAGTGTTATATTATCTCGAGATTCATTATCATACAGTCCACTAACAACATAAGAAATTTTAGACTCGAGAAAAACAGATTTTAAAGAAAAAATTCAAATGATGTGTCACAATTCGAACAACAGTTTTTAAATAATGTTCAATTGTACGATAAGAATATTTCAGTGTATTTTTTGAAAGTTGTATACCTTATATCTTCATGAATCTTATTTAATTTTTCTTTAAATAAAATCTGGCATGTGATGCATCATGTTTTGCTCACCAATAAGTAAGTTAGATTCGAATTAATTTTTTTATCGTTTTTTTAATCTAAAAAAAAACCATAATGAAAAAAAGTGTTAAAGTTCATTTTTTTCATAGAAAAAAAACTTCAGGTAATGATTGAATAGAAAATAATTGATGAACATTGAGTCTCGTTGGCTGAATATGATAAATGAAGCGAAAATCTTTGATTCTGACATAGTTATTGGAATCGAGAGTGGAAGACGCTTTGATGAAAGAGCGAAGTTAGAAATCAAATCTTCGTTTTCTTCATGCGAACACATCGATTTCTTGACTATATCCAATTAGTTTCGTTTCACAGCGAATAGAAGTGGCTTTATCATCGAATGTCGAGATTACAAACCGGAGAAAATAGAAGCAATGGCTGCGATAATGAAGGAGATGATGACTCCTGGGCCGGCGTACGTTCGCGCCACCATGCCCGCCACCAGGTACATTCCTGTCCCGACGCACGAGCCCACCCCCAGGGACGTCAGGTCTAGAGTTGTCAGGCACTTCTGCAAATTCAAACAAAAAAACATATATACAATGACTTTAAATCGATTTTTTAGATTTTTAAATCATCGATTAAATCAATTTAATTAATGTTCTAAAATAATCTCATTAAATTTTAATGCTATATTTTTTTAATTTTCAACTGTTTAAGGAGGTTGGCTGTAGCCATTTGTAAATGGCGAAAATAAATGAAGTTTTACGTGTTAAAAGTATAGGGAATCGAAATTTGTTGAGGACACGATG
>JAPYYW010002994.1:0-17116 GCA_030522545.1 Cremastinae sp. A BG-2022a
GCCATATTACGGGCCAACGTTGGTAACCAACAGTTGGCAGCTCACTACTACATCGTACGTAGGCCATGTTTCCAGCATTGTAAATTTTTTCTAGGGTATGTTTTAATTCAATATATATTGTTAAAGAAGATTATTTTTTGGACTTTTTTACAATAAATAATATTTTTTTAAACGTTTTATCGTTCTCTCGTAGTTCTTGCCAAAGTATACATTCTGACATTCAAATCATTTAACTGACCCCAATATATACTCTAGAAGTTACGACGGTGTGTCACTAATGCACGAAATCAATGTCGTATATATATTGTCGTACCGAACGAAAACGCTATTGGATGTCAAAAATAAAAAAAAATAAAGGAAGAAAAACAAAAAGCAGAGATACAGCTCGGTACGTAAATCGATATGGAATGAAATAAAAGCATAAAATAAAGAGATCGGAAGACTCGAACGTTATTGACGTGAAATCTCTCCGGTGCATTTGTCTCGTATACGTTTTTATACGGGACAATTCAATCGGATTTCGCGAGGCGGCTTCGCGATAGCGTGAAAGTGAAAAAAAAGACGCGTATATGCAGGAAAAAAGGGAGCATACATATATACGAAGAGGGAAGCAGGGAGGCCAAACGAAAGTCGTAGAAACACGCGCGCGCGCGCGCGACGCTCGAGTTGCTTCTGCACAATGCGAGGATCGCTGCTGACACGCGAATAGGCGCAAGTTGCCCATCCTTTTCGCGATACCGTTCCGGAATTCGACTCTCTTTCGACAACAACTCCACAGCACAAAAATTTTTATCCTCTCGCCCTTTCCACGTCGTCGGCGTGTTACACTCCCGTACACGTTTTCAAACAACTCGATAACGATCCGGCGACTTTTGCGCTTGGAACTTGGCCAACGATACACTCGATAGAAGGAAAAATTGAAATTCTCTCTCCCAACTCTTTCACTACGTCGAGATATTCGCTAAACTTCCGGACCCACTAAACGATCTACGAGCGATTTTTTTTTTTAATATGAGATTTTATAAATTTTTGGGATTTCTTTCTTCAGCATATGAAGTAATTTCGTGCCAAATTTGACATTTTTTTACTGAATGGTTTTATCAAAATTGCTCAGATTTAACGTATTGGAAAATTCGTAAAATTCGTACTGAACACAAATTTAAAAATATCAAATTCCTGTGAATTTATCTTTAAACATTCGTGATAGTGTTGATTTTATAGACACTGTAATTTTAAAACGTTTTGCTAGTATTTCTTTATTTTAATTGTTTAAAAAATAATAAATGTTTTAGTTTTTGTTAAAATATTCTCAAGGTGCTGATTGATAGTCAATAAATTTACGACTCAAACAATTGTCGCAACTTTTTAGCAAAAGCCAGAGTTTGTGTTTTAAAAATTTGACATCAAGACTTTATACTTTTTGCTAGAATCATCTATCTCATACATCTTTAAAATCATTCGACACCAAATGTATATACCCATGTATAATTGAAAAAAAAAACAAATGTATACCAAAATTCACCACACATGCAATTTTTTCGTCAATATTTATTTCCGTGTTTACTTTCTAGTGCTTTTTACTTCTCATGTTTATTATTATTTTCTTTTGTCAAAATTGTTATGAAAATGTGACTGTCGCTTAAAACAACCCGTACATGTTTTCTCGATAAATTTAGTTCGCGAGAGTGTTTCATAAATCTTTTGCACCGTCAGCTCCAGCCACTCGTATAGTTATTGAATTATTATTGTCATTATTATTATTATTATGAGGACACAGAGGAGTTTCCGGACTCGATTCTGCTATCGAAAACTTATCTTTTCCCGGCTGCCGAGAAAGTGCAAACTGTACGTTTCGCTTCGTGCAAAGTTGGGCAGAGATATAAAATAACGAGGAGGGAAGAGACGCGGAATTTTTTTTTAGAAAAATGTGCGAATTCAAGGTCTTAGAAAATTTTTGAGCGAAAGTGAGAAAAATCGAGGAAGAAATGACACGTAAAATCGATGAAAGATATTTGAGAGGAAAATACAGACAACGTTTTCTTTTCGTGCAGATGTCCACAACGAATAGATATATACACATTATACACGTATTTTTTTTTCGAAAAACTTTTGTTTGCTCTTATACAGAAACAGATTGAATATGATGTTTTCGCAAGTTTTTTGGGGACAAGGTGGAAAAAGGTTGGATGAGAAATTGCTGAAAGTTCTCACTGCCAACAAAGCTCTCTCTCTCTCTCTCTCTCGCTGTTTCTCTTTGAAATCGACAAATCGATTTGGCATATCCGGCCTGTGCAAACGGCGCCTCAGCCAACATCCGCTCCCCTCATCCATATTCGACGTGTAAACGCGTCACCGCTACCTACAATGAAATACTCGATTTTTCTCCTCGCATATTCGAAATTCAATCGGGCGTACGTGCGATTTTTTCATTTTTGTTCTTCAACAAAAACGGAATATTCATCCGTATCGAGAATTGATTAGAGAGTTTTTCGAGAAGGCTGATGCTCGACGCACATTTCTTTTTTTTCTTCGAAATTACGAAACGGGCTTCCAGTGGGCGTGAAAATTTCGCAACAGTCGACCGAAGAGTCTTCCGTGTGGGACGAAAATCAAGATGAGCACACGTCGTGGCGAACAAATTGAAATTTTTATCGAAAAATACGATTCGCTCGCGAGCAATTGAGTCCATGTACAAATTCGATCTGTTACGCTCGTGGTATTCCGAGAGTGCGCGGAATTCTACACTTCTGCGGTGGTTTTCAGGACAAATTCCGAAGAGAGAGCGAGAGAAGAGGGTGAAAGAGAGTGACTATGTGTGCCTTGACGTGCAGTCGGTTAATCAACGATGAAGGACGAGAGAGGGCGGAAAACGAGAAAAAAAGTTCGAACAATCCATAAATTCGAGTACACAGGCCTTTCACGACGTAGTCTCATGGGGACGGAAATTGGTAACTCGCACGAAAGAGGGGAAAAAAACATGATCGAGACCACATATTTATCTGAGTACTCAATAACAGGACTTTTTAATTAAATATTATACTCCCTGATAAAATATTACCGGTCTCTCGTCAGGCATTTTCGTGAATTTCTGGTGGCAGTAATGAAATGGATAATGGAAAAAGAAGTAATCGATAATTTGACGGAAATTCCCAGGACGCGTGTCCACGTTCGTAGAAAATTCGTTTTTATTCATTTATTTGGTTCCTTTGTGCTCGATAATATATCAGGAATCATGAATTCGTGAAGTGAAATACTAAATAAAATATTGAGTTTTAGTGACATACCATTTTTTCTCATATATATACTTAGTTTGGCTGAATTCACGAAAAGTCTATATATCCAATTTAGCTCAAATGTAAGCAGTGCATTTCTTGTAGAAAACTTTCTAAAAGAAACTCGAAAGATAGTTTCACAATCTAGATTCAAGATGTTTATGTCGAAAATCGTATAAAATTCAACACGTGCTCATGTATGCCATATTGCAGAATAGTGTAATTTTTAATAATTAATATCTAATCTTCTACGTAGTAAAACTTCTTGAAATTAAATAGAGATACCTATATACGCATACAATATCAAAAAAGTGACGTGCAAATATATGCAACGAAATCATAAGAAAATTTCAATGTATCAAAGATTAATCTAACCCAGATATAATTAATAATAATTTTTATTTTCCCATAGATTATGTATAATTTGACTCGGGTTAATCTGGATAAGTGTGTTATTTTTTATATGATGATCTAACAACTCATCTCTCAGCAATGTTATGACCATTATAAGAATAATATTCTTATGGTGCGCATAATTAAATTTCATGCTCTATAGTGAACGCATAAAATATTTTAGATTCGTTAAAAATGTATTCTAAATATTGTTTTTTTTTCAATAAAAGAATGTACACTGACGATTCCTCATGATATTCTGTTATTTATCAAATACTTTTTTATAATAATAATCTGAATCGTCTAAACAGTTCATTTTTATACTTTCAATGATCGTCACTTTCAAATGATTTTTTTACATGTGAACTAAAGTGAAATCACCCAATTAAATTTTTTAAATACATATGAAATTTCTTTTCAAAAACCGTGTGAACGCTCTCCAACTTTGAACCAAAGTGCTAGAAAAAAAGACAGAATCTTACCATCGGATAATCGAGATATTCAGTGTTAAAAATAACAATTTTATACGTGCCCTCATTAAGCTTCTTTACATTTTAAATGTACACTTGCGTGTGACGTTGAGGTACACGTTTATGCAAATTTTAAAGAAATCATCTTTAAAAAAGTATAATTTCATGGAAGTACCATCTCAAATAAATGAAAAAAAGGATGCTTTATATCAGTACAAAATATGAAAGGAAATAAAAATAGTGTATGTTTAGAGTGTTTGATGAAAAAAATGGTGGTCGCAGGAGGAAGTAAAATGAAAATTGTATCGCGTCGTGTGTGAAAGGAAAAAGCGCATCTGCGTGTGTTTCTCGCGACACGTGCACGTGGGTGAACTTTTACGCACGCATGTACGCCCTCGCATTTATATCCTACGCAGTTGTAAAGACACCCCCCGTCGTTGACTCGACCCCCGCGAACGCGAGCGAGGACTTCTACGCGTCGGAATCCTCTTTTGGCTCATTCGGTCTGTTTACGACTGCTTATCGTCAAATTGTCGTCGCTGTGTTCGAATATTTTATAGTCGAGGGCTCCGGGAGGCCTGAAAATCCGGGATTCGCTTGGGAGGGTTGAAAATCGTCGATTCAACGAAAATTATAATCTGGTATAGCGACGTATATCGTATATATACTGTGGATGCAAATTGACATTGGCTCGTTTCAGCTTCGATGATTTGCCAGGGAGCTCGATACGTGAGGGTAGAAAACGAGATTTTCATGCAACGACCCCGCTAGCTTCATTACCGGCAATCGCACCTCGCACGATTCCAGTCCCCGTTCTTCCGCTTCGGTGCTATTTGCGTCCCCAACTATATATCCAAGTCGTACGTGAAACATCGCTGAGTATTAATCGAGCTATTTAATCATTCCTGTATGCCGACTACATTTTGGCGATACGGTTTTTCGATCTCCTATATACTCTTCATATGGATTTTCAATCGATACCATGCTCCATTCATTATTTCGTCAATTTTTAAAAAACCATCGTACACCATGTAAAATGCTTTTTTACTAATATTTTCAAATTGTCACCAGACAACTTATTTTTACAAATTCAAACAAATCTAAACTTTAATTATTTGCTATGTCACACAACAAATGATCGACAGGATGTATTAGATTAAAAAACGTTTTACAAAAATATTTTTGTAGTCCATGGGAGCAACTCATCCATAAGGAATAAATTTTGATGTTGTAGATTCTTAATGTAGCATATATTTTATTTAAAAAATTCAAAAAATTGGAATTCTCCCAAAACCGAGTTTTTGTAAAAATCTCGAATCACTCTTCGTTTCCACATAAATACTCAACACGATTTCAGGAACAATCCCATCAAGAATCCTTCGTACACTCTTCTAATTCAACTACTTCAATTTGGCTGATTAAATTTTTTTCGTTCCAAGGTAAGAAAAGAAAATGTAATCGAATCCTTTTCCAAATGGATCTTATCGAGAAGTCCCAGATACTCTCTATTTCTCCCAATTTCTCTTTCACGCTCGAGCTTATCAGAGATTTTCCCAAATAATTTCGTATATCACCGAAACAATGTTCGTTCGAAAAAGCTGATGGGGAACGAGAACGCCCGAGAAAAAATGGATCGTGAGGCAGCTTTACATCGATGATTACACAGTGACGAAGTGCAGCAGGCTGCGCCCGACAAAATATAAAGTAAACGTCCCGATAGTTCAACATATCCTAAAAGCTGAATAATACACTTTCCATATATATTACTATAAAAGTTTCATTTATTTTTACTATCCATAATGTACATATCTGTATGGATTACTTTTTTCATAAAAAGAATTTTTTTTGTAGCATTTAACAATTACAACAAGCTCATTTAACCCTATAGGACACGATGAATTTATATTGGAATGTGTTTTGCATATTCAAACATTTCAATATTTATTTAATATTTAACTAATACTTATATACTTTATATTGCATTTTATACATAAGAGCTGATTGCCCTATAATAAAAATTGTATCTATCTATTGCAAAATATATTACTTGCAATTAAGACACAAGTTAAGGTTTTAGATGACTAAAATATCATATCTTAGATGTATATATTTGCAGCAGAGTAGATGTTTGTTTGATAATAAAAATAATAATAAATAATATATAATAAAAATAAAGTCAATAAACCCTTCGATATCAATATATTGGGACGTTTATCTTATATGAAAGATGGAGTGGAAACGCTAGATAGTGTAGAGACCACAGGGACTGATCGAAGACCGGAAGGAAATACACCATGTTTTTCCCAGGGCACACGGCAAGTGAGAGAAATGATAATAATCGGTGTAACATTAAAAAAAAAGTGATCGATGTAAAAAGACGGCGAGTGCATGAGTCATAGGATGCGATAATAACGAGTGGTATACGGTAAATGGTATTGGATGAGGAAAAAAAACAGAAAAAGAGAAGGAAGCCACCTTGGAGCAACGAGAGAAGCTTGTATAAACAGTTCAAGTAGAAGACGAGTAAAACTAAAAAAGAGGAAGGAAAGATACTGCGAGGAGAGTGAACGAAGACGGAGAGAGAGCAGAAAAAGGGGGATTCGACACGGTTGGTGCTCCGTAGCGAAAAAGAAACGATCCTTTTCGCGTCATAGACGTCTGCACGTCGAGCCAAGTGCCGGCTTCAGATCCTGCCAGGTTGTTTTGCGGGAAGCTCGGAAAAACGCGATAGAACACGAAGAGAAGAAAAATGGAGAGAAAAAATATATACTGAAAGAATTACCGGATGAATCATTTTTTTTGAATTGTAAAATTACACGCAATGCGGAATGTCCCAATACTCGAATACCTAAATAAGGTATCTAGAACTTTTTGTTTTTATTTTTCAAATACCTGCTTCAATAAAATCACGTTTACGTTATTACTTGATATTTTAGCGATTTTTAACTCATTTTATAAACTGCTTTTATTAAAAATTTATAGTAAACAAGTACCAAACGTTTCAATATGCAGATAGTCTACTAGTTGAACAGCAAAAATGATTCTATCCCTAATGGTGAATATAGGCTTGTTCCAATAATTAAATGCTATGAAAAATAACCCCACGTTTATGGGGAAAATAATTAATCTCCTTTCTTCTTTTTACTTTTTAAATCATGTGTTTCTTTTTTAATTTGAGCCTGAAAAAGTCATAAAGAAAATGTCATAGAAACATCGTTTCTAGACTGTACATAATGAATTCATTATTTTTCAAAAGTTTCACCTTTCTACGTGTTAATTAAATGTAATGTGCCATCGCTTAACATTTTTTGAGACTGAATTCATTTCAAATTTGCATAAATATTTATTTAGTATCGTATAGAAATATGTGCAAAATTTAACGAGGTTTTATGCATGTAGTTATCGAGATGTATATTTTGAAAAATTGCAACTTTTAACACGAACTCTTATATATATGGAAAATTGGAAAATGCGATAATTTTCAATAATTAATATCTCGATTTCTATAACTGGTGAAGTTTCATAAAATTTGATATAAACTTCACTATGACATTTAAAGAAGATTTATGGAAATTTTTAAGAAATTCTGTCTCAAACTCCTAAAAAACTGTATCGTATTTTAACACACTCATGTGTATATATGACCTGAAAGATTTGTGCAGACTTTTTTCAGAATTTCACATAAACGATGTTACCTGCACAATTACCTTACACGAGAGTTGTAACATAATTTCTGCAGTTACATTTATAATAGGGACGTTGACTGGAAGAAAAATGGAGATATAAAAAGGTATGTATGACTGATGAATAATAAGCAGAGTTTTTGAAGATAAAAATTACACTCCTGATCTTATCTCTTTCCTTTCAATATAACGAGAAACATCAGAAAAAACGGATGGACGTAATGTCATCGGGATAGAGAAACCTCGGGAGGATTTGAATTTAAAAAAGAATATCGGAGCGAGAGTGCGCAAAGATAAGAAAAATGATGAGATTCCTGGATACGCCGGCACGTTTCCTTTAAATCGGGAAATGAGAATCCGTAGTATAAAGGACAAGGCGGAGACATATTCCGAGGGCAGAAACGATGGGAAGTTTGTGAAAAGAAGGGAAAAAAGTACGCGCAGTAGTTCGGAATGGAAAAACGAAATGGGCGAGATCTGCAGAGCATCGAGAAAGATATTATTCGTCGCTTCGATGCGGCCTCGATCCAGTTTCCGGGTAAAAAGACCGTTTCGCCTATATCGCGCGCGTGAATTTTTTTTTTCTCTCTCGGCGATGCGTTCGATGCTATCGGACACGTATAAATCCGTACGAGCGCATAAATATTCCGATGGCTCGGAGGAATCCCATTACGGCTGGAAACAAGCAAAAACGAGAAATAAAGGAGGAAAAATAAAGAATAATCGGCCCGAAGGAAACGATCTCCGTCTCCGCCGTCGCACGTACGAGATTTCCGCGACTTACGCGGCTGTTTCGCCGCTAGATCAAATCGGATGTAACGGGACTCGCCGCGCTCTCCCGTGTGCACCTTCGATTTATTGGCTTCCACGATTGGGATGAGGGTACGTAAATTTTTCAACGTCCCAACGTTGTGGCCTTTTTTACAAAAACAAACCGCCGATAAAAAATATTGTCCGTTCTTCCGTGATCTAATCTCTGCAAACTCAAGGGAAGTACTTGCGTTTGTCAACAAATAATATATATATTTATCTGTGTAAACTCACACAGTGAAAGTTATTGTTTTTTTTTTAAACTCGAATTTTATTTTCGAAGAACCAAAATATTTATTTAAAAAAAATCATTAACTGTATTCGATATTGGAATAAAAAAACTTAACTGATGTATCTTTTATCATACGGTGACTACTTTATATACTCTGATCATTATTATAAAAACTAAAAACATAGACTATAGTCGAAACTATATAATATAATTTTGTATCATTTAATATTTCCAGACTATAAACAACTCTAGTCTATAGCCTACAGTTCAAAAAAATTAAATAATATAAAATTATATTAAACATTATTTAAAAAATTAAAAATATTTCTAGACTATAATCTAGAAAAAGTATACTATTTCTAAATATTCGCTTTATAATATAAAATTTACTACCGTGATTTATCTCAGTTCTTTAGAATACTTAGAAAAAGAGTCAAATTCGGTTTATTTAAATCGAAATAAAGAATAAAAAGTTTCGAAAAAATAAAAAAAGAATTACAAAACATGGAGTATCATTGAAAAAAATGATTGGCGAATGTTAAATCGAACCCGGTATAGTTTACATGGAAATGGTGTTTGATTAATGCACGCTACAAATGCATAATTCCGCAATTCGATATCATAATTCAGAACGCGTTTCGAGACGAGCAACGTTCTCCCACGTACGATTCTACGGCTAGCACGGAGATGAGAATAAATAGCCGCATATACATCTACATATAAATACGAGCCGTGAAATCTCAGGAGGATCATACCATCCTGAGACGCATAAACGATTTATGTCGAGCAAAACGTGCGAGCATATGGTACACGAACCTGAACGCTTTGCAGAATATTTTCCTAAATTCGACAGACTCCTTTGGCCAATTTATCGCTCCAGATAAATAAGTGGACTCGTAAAAAAGAGTAATTGAATCGCTATTCCATATTATTTATGGTTGATACTTATATATTTTCTTCATTCAGCAGACACTTTATACTCAATTAATTAATTAATTCAAGGTTATTCAAAATAAAATATAAATACTTGCCGTTGTAGATATTAAAATAGAGATTAAAAAATGTTATTTAAGAACTTCTTCAATGATTAAATAAAGAATTTCTTTGAATATTAAAAATCTATGCTTTTTAATGTTTCACTGATGCGTGTATAAAAATCGAGATATTTGGTGTTGAAAATAACAACTTGTCAGTCAGTTTACATCTATGAATTTAGTTGGAATAACCATCGAAACAAAAATAAATTTTTGAGAGCCAATCAGAATCTCGGAAGGTTTATTTCATTCTAAGCGTGACAGTTCTACTTTATATTTTATGATCTAAATTTTTGATAATTTCAAGTAATCTGTGCTTACTTGATTAAAATAATTTTTTTTATATACCTATTTAAACGTGAAATTTAATATTTTTGAATCAATATACCGTTTCGATTAAAATTTTTTCTCAGCAATGTAAAAAAAATCGTTGGTAAAAAAATAAAACTAATTTTTGCTGGATTGAAGCACTTGGTCAAATATTTGTCTGGATTTAAATGCATCGTCGATTGAAAGTGTAATATCGATCATCGTTACTTTTTCTTCGCCATTATAATTTATTTCTGATTAATTTAAATCTTTCGTGTTTGAGTTCGTTCGAGTCTGCGAGGAAAGAAACTGGCGAGGCGAGCGTGATTAAATGAGACGAGCACTATATACTGGGTCAAGGGTCAGAGTCGCGTGCTCGAGAACTCACGTTCAACGAGAATAATTCCCACTCCGCGGTCTCGTGACAACTTGACAAATACGGTGCCAATAAGGAAAAAGAAAGCATCCTGGCCTTGAAAACACAACATATGATCTTATCGCGAGCGATCAAACAAATGAACCACCGAAAACACGAAAAAGAAAGACACTATCGGGAAACGTGTAAATACACGCTTTTTACACGCAGAAAAATATTTTGTCATCGTTTTTTTTTTCAACTTTTTCAAATGATATACCTCGCTTTTTTTTTATTTTTGACAACTGTGTCAAATTTTCTACAATTAACGACGCATAAAAATATAATAATTTTGACGTTTGCTCACGAAAGCCTGGCGTGATTAATACTAGTCGAGGAATCTGTGAATTAAACGCGCGCGGCACGATATTCTCCTGTCACGAATAGCTACTTGCCAGCGACCTAGAAATATTAAAAATATTTCTTTTTCCCGAAAATATGTTTACCATTAATGTGACGATAATGACAATGAAGATAGCAGCGAACGTTCATTATTGTGCAGAATGAAAAGATCAATGCGTCAATCAATACAGCTTTGCGGCAGGAATATTTAATTCAAACGCCAACTTAATCCCATTTCTACCATACGATGGAGATTATCGTACACAAACTTGTCTAAATAGCTGCGACGTTTTCACATATATTGTGGCGAATAAATTTTTTTTTCCCGAGTTAAAATTCTCTCGAATAAAAAAAATATATTTCTTCTCAGTAAAAAAAAACTCATCAGCTAATAAAATCTTCTGCAAATATTTTTTTGAAAATAAAAACTGCTACGTATCTTTATTAATGACGTAGAAAACAAAAGAAACAAATTTTAAATTTTATTCATACAATATTGTTTCAATGTTCGAACATTGCTTAAAAGTGACAAAAGCAAGTTTGATAAAACTTGTCGTATTTGTTAAGAATGTATAAATTTACGATTGAATATGGATTCTTGATTTTTATGGGTTAACCTTAATAAATCTGAAAATCTAAAATATATGTCATTTCTTTTTTTTTGGAGCCAACAATATCAAATAGATAGTAAAACATTATTATTGGTTATAACGTTAATAATTATAACGTCACTATCATCGTGGCAATTTTTGGAGTACGGAATCACCGTAAAAAATGTATTTAGAGCTGTTTCTACTTAACATTATTAAAAGTATTATTTAACATTTGCAAATCATTAAAAAAGGGACAAAATATAATAAGAAACCAATTTTTTTTCATTTTCAACATTTATTTTAGACTATTTTAAAGTTTTTAAAATATATTCCTAACGAATTATTAGTACTTCGCAACGCAACAGGCATCACCGGATTCTTTTCGACACTCGATTAATGCAGGAAATCTTTATCAGTAATCGTGCTATTAAATGAGAAATATTTATATTTCGGCCATTTCAATTTTATATTTATTATAAAAAAAATTATTTACTTTCCCTTCCTCTGTATTACAAATATACAATTTTACAATAAAGTGTATAAATACGAAAAAATTCGACTTTAGACTTTTTTCAACACAACATAATTAAATTGTTTCAGGTATACAACAATTGTAGGAATTTTTAATATTTCCAATTAATTTTTCTTCTTTTCGACATTTCTATAAATGTTAACAAAAGAACTTCAAATGTTGGACTTATAATTAAACGTTAATATCACTATAGCACGAACAAAGTCGTGAGCGTATATTCAAGCGATTTAATAATTTCATAAAAAAGGTCGTTCCAATTAGCAGGGCTTATCGATGTAGAGACTAATGTAAAAACGGATTCGCGAGAAGCTGGTTCGTCAGAGCGTTCATTCAACAAGATAAATCCCCCATTCATTTGATCTCGTTAAAAAAGTATATGAGCAGCTTACGATTTTTGATCCTCCAAAAAGACACTATTATTTTTTGATAATCCTTTGCACAAATTTTCTCATGCGTTGCATCTCTTTAATAAACTTCTTTCAATATTATCTTCTTATAACGACGCGATCGATTTCTCGGTGAGAAAAAAAATTCAGTGAATCGTTTGGCACACTGCACATTCGACACTCGAAAAAAAATTAATGCATAATCGTATTTTTTCTTTTTTTCTTCATTGATTTGTGTGTTTGGGGATGAGGTTTTTTTTAGGCTTTCTTTGAGCCGAAGAATGCCGCTCGAAGGGTCGAAACTCACGCCGCGCTGTCCGGATCAACACTGTTCAAGTGAAACGCGCGGACTGAAAAATCCTCCTGACAACATCACGCAAGCGCCTCTCTTCTCCGGTACACAAACTACGCCGGCGTCGCGCGCTCTCTGCCGGATTATCTTCGCGATTCTGAACACGCGCCGCAAAGTCATTCACCGGGAAAAAGCGGCAACGAGAAATTTATTATTTATATACACTTCGAAAAAGGACATTTTCAAGGGTAAATTCGTTGATTTTCAAATCAATACGAAGAGAGACTTGTATTGCTAATCGATCATCCAATATTTACGTAAAACCATTAGGAAGAAATTACAGAGAGATCGTTCATTTTTTTATATCCAATCAAGGTTATTTTAAAAATAACATATGCTGATGATTAGCATTATTTGAATAATTAAAAATAAAATAAAATTAATAATGTTTTCAAATTTGCATGAATGATTATTATCAAAAGCAGATACATAAATTTTTTATGAAAAAAAACAAGGTTCTAAAAATTTTTTAAAAATCCAACGATTTTTCAGAACCATTCAATAATAACATATTTTGAAATAATTATGCCAATAGAATTTTTGAATCACTCCAATACACCCTAAGATCATATATTTTTAAACAACACAATTGGAATATCTTTTGGAATAAAATATTTCAATATTATTGCTTGATATCCTAAATAATTGAACTGTTTAATAATTTCAATAAGTTAAGTCATTATGAAGAAAATTTATAACAAATATATAGTACTAAGAGATAAATAATTGGTTGAAAGTTATAAACAATTGACTTTTGTCATTAACTGGCGTGAATATTTTTTACGTATTTAAATAGCATATTTTCCGATAAACACACCTCAGAAACCTATACGTTCTTCGGGACTCCATACGAATCAATGATAATTAAAAAGTTGAACACAACTCTGCTTCTGATAGCTGTCTAATTTTTTAATTTGATTAAAACCCTATGATAAAGTTACACATATATCGAAACGAAATTTCTCATTTGAATGGTCCGTATTAAACTTATAATTTCATTATTCTACAGTTTATAACTAAAGTTATTATATATACAGTTTGTTTCACTTTAAAATGTATTCTGATTGAAAATTTTTGTCTAATAACGCTCATATATAATAGCACAGCCCCTATAAATTCTCGAGATTGGCCCACAATAGTAAAATATTTCATGATGAGCGTGAAATATTTAAGGAAAAATGTTTCTTCTCTGTATTTTCTCTTTCTTTGAGGAATCATCGACGGTGGGCCGTGAAAATATAAGGAGCAGCCCAGACGCTTGTCAAAAAATCGAGGGATGAAGGGAATGTCTCTCTTTCTTTCGGAGTCCCTTTGGATCGTGTCTCTGTCCGGGGCCCACAGGATTCGGCTGCAGCCTATTTGGATCCCTTCTCAGAGTGTACACCAGGCAACGAGCAACCGAGGGGAACTCTTTTCAGGGGCTCTTCTCGAGTCTTTCTTCAAGCATTTGTACTCCGGGTTACATTTTTATTCTCTCTCTTTCTCTTTCTTTTCTTATTTCTCTCTCTCTCTCTTACTTTTTCTCAAGAGATTCGACAGAAAATTCTACACTTATTCTCACTCGTTTTTCAACTGCCCGTTGAGAGCGATGCAAATGTATGTGGACAACTTTTGCGGCTCGACTTCTCAATCCAACTCTCGTGTTCCTTTTTCTCTCCTGGTTTTCAATTCTCTTCTGTTGGGCACAATGGAAAAGCCTCCGGTCACGGTACCGAAAATTTCTGGGGTCAGCGAAATAAGAAAAAGTTTGAAATTAGAAGCGTTGACCTCGCGCATAAGGAGCCCAGAAAATCGTATCACAAAAATCTCGCCACTCGGCCGCTTCAGAGAAAATTCACTTCCCCGCTGAGGATAAGAATCTCATTTTCTCTTTGTCCGCATATCAACGCATTTTAATTTATTCTTTTCCTCCATAAATATTATAAATCTGGGTTACGACCAACTTTTATTCGGACAAAAATAATACAAAAATATCTTATTCCATATACAATATATTTGTAAATTTTTCCATTCGCAAGTATAATTGAAATATAAAAAATTAATATATTTTATTATTTGATCAACATAATCTTTCTCTTTCTTCATGTTCCCCCGTTAATTATTTTGATTACAAAAAATCAATATACTTTTTTTTTTAATATTGTAATTTTTTACACAAGGTCTTCAGGAGATAGGAAACAGAAAAATTACAGGTGAAGCAATTTGTACTTTTGTACTTTTTTGTACTTTTGTACTAAATTTTGTACTTTTCTTTATTTCATCTCATTAAATACCTCGATTACGAAAAATCCCTTAGATATCGGTACCTTAAGAAAAAAAAATTACCACATAAAACCCTCAAGATGAAAAAAAGAAAAAAAATGACATCACGAACATCAAATATTCCCTTATACATGTAACTATAGAGACCAAAAATACAACAGGAAAAATATTCTATCCAATTTTTGTCATTTTTTCCTTCGATGGATTATTGAAAATAACAAAGACGTAGGCGAAATAAAAACGAGCATTTTTTTTGTAGTACGATTAATACTTTACTTTCTCTCGTTCTCATATCATTAATTTATTCGCGATTATGAAGAAAACCCTTTTGACGTCTCTGCCGTCACGAAAGAATTCGATTTTCCACGCGATGTCTCGAGTAGAGTGAAAACTGGAAAAACCAAATGTCACGAAAACATTGAATTTCCCGTAAAAAAATATCAAGAATATACGAAGAAGAAAAAGATAAGAAATAAAAAGTTGAGGGCGTGAGTGGAGCGTGTATTCGAAAGCTCAAATTGAAGGACGAGCGTGCCAAGAATAAATGTCAAACGTAGCGAGAGGTTGAACAAATGTTTGATCGTCTCTCCAACGAATTTTTCTTCGTTTCTTTTTTCACGACGTTTTTTTTCCAAAAAGAATAAAAAAAAAAATAAGAACACCGAGAAGATGAACGAGTCGACCGATATTTCACTTTCTTTTTTTTTTTCTTGAAATAGCTCGAAAACGCTCGAGCGAAATTGCGCTCGAAGTGTTATTGTTGCGGACTGGACAGCGTCTGGGAGTTTGCGAGTAAGGGCGCGACGACGTCGCCCTTGATTTTCCATCGCGGATTCGATGCCGAGATATACCGAACAGTGGCTTCGTTGTGTCTTGACGATATCGTTCTCTCTCTCTCTCTCTCTTTTTTATTATTTTTCCTCTATCTTTTCGTATATACTCCCATTTCTTTCTTTCGCACTCGTTATCAGAAAAAATTCGCTCAATTCGTCTCGCAACGTGCAGTTTCGATCTATTTCACAATTCTCGTCTCCAGTCACGTATATTTGCATAAAGATGAGCCGACTCGGCGATATTGTATACGTCCAATTCTCGAAAGCAAAGTGTCGAATACGTGCTCCAAATTAAATCAACTCATTCAAATAGTTATACTTTCGTTATACATTGCAGTGAGCGTGATAAATTTTGTATATAATTTTCATAATGAAAATTAAATTCTATGTAAGCTATTTTTGGTATAAATACAAATTATTTTGAAAACCGTAATTTACTTAATATTTCCTTTTTGTTTTTGTTTCAATATTAATTAGTTTCCCCATAAAATTTCATCGAAAAATTGATGTTACGTTGAAAAAAAAAATATTTTAATGCTAAATTTCAAAAAAATAACGATTTTAAGGTAGTTCTATAGTTTTATCGATTTTAAATATTTAGAAATTTGTTGAAAATTGGTACAGCCATTCTTTGATACGTTACGCATATGGGTACCAAATTTTAAAAGGTTTCACCACGTAGAAATTGAGATATTTATTGTTAAAAATCCCTATTTTCAGTGCTCTCCCATAAGAGCTTGTGTTAAATATTTTCAATCCTAAATATCTTGAAATCTAGATGGTGAACCTTCTTAAAATTTTGCACATCTCTTTATTGTACTTGAAAGAAGCTTCCTCAAGTTTTTAAAAAAATCCTAAGATTATGAATTTTTTGATTTTCATACGTACGTAGCAAGTACAAGTCACCTTGGATGACCTTGAATTTTGAGTATGTTGTTCTTGAAACAATTTGCAACAAGTTTTCTTAATTGACTTAAGCTGAAAAACCACATGGTATGGAGAAAAATAGAAATAAAAACTTTTGATTTGGCTGTATCGATATAACTACCTTAAGGTATTTCTACCGCGACAGTCCGTTCAAAAATATGCTTCCTATGTAAAGTAAAGGTAAAATCATCAGTTGAAATTTTTTTCTATAGATTTTTTTAAAAAAACTAGATAAACCTTCTTTGATGCTGTATAAAGGTTGGTGCCAAAT
>JAPYYW010002995.1:0-17116 GCA_030522545.1 Cremastinae sp. A BG-2022a
TTCATCGTGTCCTTAACAAATTTCGATTCCCTATACTTTTAACACGTAAAACTTCATTTATTTTCGCCATTTACAAATGGCTACAGCCAACCTCTTTAAAGATATCGTGCTGTGGTGAGAGTTATTAGATAAAAATCTTTTAAAAACATATGTTGTAGAGTTAATAAAACTGTACAAAAAGAAAAAAAAAATTTGTATAGGTCGTCGATCATTCGAGTGAGTAATTAAATTTCAAAATATGCAATTTTAACACGGGCTCTTATGGCGGAATGCTCAACATATTTCTTGAATAGAATTTTTTAAATAATTAACGATTAGACAGCTAAACGAATTTTTAATTAATTTTTTAATAAACTACCAAAGATTCGTATGGAGTCGTAAAAAACGTTAGTTGACGAGGTAATTTTTGAAATATTTTCAATTAATGTTGAGTCTCCTATGTTTAACCTCAAAAAATTGGCAACGCGAGCTAACGACGACGAAGTCAATTGATCAACTTTCAGAGAAATATTTATCTCTCAATGACTTATTTACAGCAAATTTTGCACATAATTTCTTTAATTATTCAAAATATTTAAGAATCAAATGTTTAAAATATTATGTGAACAGTAATAAAAAAAATTTTTCGTCAAAGTTACTCAATTGACGAACGAGTAGCAGCACAACCTCCTTAATACCTAAAGTCAACAATCGATGCAAATATCACGACTGTGAATTATATTACTCAAATTTTGTTTTCAAAACACGGAAAATTTGTCTCATCGTCGAGCATTAATTTTTCGGAGTCGTTTGTGTACACCTTTTTTTTCTACGTTTGTTGTATGTACGCAATTAATTCAATATTTACATATTCAATTTTCGTCCGCTCTACGCGTACACGTTCGAGTCATTTTTTTCATTCCCAAGCATCGGTAACGAGGCACAGACGCCTCGTTCCCTCGACATCTGCTCCTCGCGCATGCGCTTTTGCCCGTTCCGACTATTTCGAGCGGAAAGAATACGAAAATTTTTCTCGCGATTTCCATAATTATTATTTCAAGTGGAATTTAATTTACGTTAAGGTATTTCCTTTTCACGAAATAAATATCTCAAGAATGGCCTAATTCTTTTCTAAATAATTAAAAATGACATTTTAAACGTTTTGTAAATGGTCTAATTATTTTCGAAATGATTAAAATTAACTTTTTTTAAACGTTTTATAAATGGCCTAATTCTTTTCTAAATTATTAAAGATGACTTTTTATAAACGTATTGTAAATGGCCTAATTATTTGCTAAATGATTAAAATTAACTTTTTTTAAACGTTTTATAAATGGCCTAATTCTTTTCTAAATTATTAAAAATGACTTTTTATAAATGTATTGTAAATAGTCTAATAGTATTCTAAATGATTAAAAATGACTTTTTTTAAATCTTTTGTAAATGGCCTAATTCTTTTCTAAATTATTAAAAATAACTTTTTTAAACGTTTTGTAAAAGCAAAGGATAGTTTGCCGAGGTTTCAACAGAGAATTTTTATTTTGAGATTACGGTTTTTAGCACAGGTGTTAAGGTGGCTCAACAATGAATTAAAAAACGAAAGATACAGATAAAATTTTGAGAGGATAATATTTGTGATATAGCAAACAAAACTTGAAAATTTTAGGGTCAGTTGCCAGGTAAATTATTGCAAACGAATTAATAAAAATTTGTATTTTAACAATGCTTTCATGGGAGATTATTATATTTTTATCCAATATGTTAAATTTTGAGAAAAACGAGAAATTTTGTTCAAAATTGGAGTACTGCGAGATAAAATCTTAAGCTTTCCAACGATTATGTGATAAACTAGGGAATTTCTAGGGAATTTTTTTCAAAAATTTCATTTGAAAACGATCCTGCGATCAAAAATTGAGCTGAAACGTGCAAAAAATACATCTGTCAGTGCAAATCATTTGTAATGATATTAGAATAACGTAATATTTTGACAACCCTAATTTGTATCAAAGATAATCATGCAAACTTAACATATGATTAAAAAATTCAATAGTAAGAAATAGGCTGTGAATTTGAAAAAAAAACTATTGTTTTTGGTTATCCTGGATTGTCATTGACATTTTTCAAAAACAAAAAAGATATTTCTGCTGTTTGTTACTTATAAAATGTCAAATGACACTTAATAATAACCGTTATAATAAACTATGGATGAAGTATCAACAGAAACATCATCAAAATTCATAATTTTTATTTACATATAGTATTTTGAAAGATTACGAAACTTATTATAATGTTTTTTGACTCCATGATTTTGACTAGCATTGGCACTAATGAGCCGAAAAAACGTTTCTCTACAGCATCAAATTAAAAATTTACATTTTTATTATCTTCAAATAAAAAATATAAACTGTCGTATGAATAGGTTTTAATGCAAGGAACTTATTTATCGCATAAAAATATAGAGTTATCGAACATTTGGAAGAATTATTTCGATTTGAGCCCGTGTATAACCAAAAATGTAATTTTATAATAATTTGAAAATAAACGTAAAGTCATGTTTAATTTTTGTTAATTGGGTGTAATATCTATAATTATCAACTTATAATCATTTTTATGTAATTTAACAATCGTGTTAATAATTTTTTAAGAAAGTTTGTTGAGGGCCCTCGTTTAGTCCCTGCTAAACCTGCCCCTATGTGCAAGGAATACTCTAAGATGGTCTAAAAAATAATGAAAAAATAATCCACTACCTTTTGTTTAGAGAAAGACACTGTGTTATCTATCACATTTAATTATTTGTTGTATTTGGAAATTAATTTCCAATTTTTTTGTTTCATAAAAACTTTTTTACGATATTATTTATTAATTTTGTTTTATATTAATTTTTTTAACTTTTTAAATTTTGTATTCTTTAAAAAAGCATCTGAAAAAAACTACGAATTAATTCAAATATCTAAAAAAAGGTAAAATAGTATTTCCAGTTATATGAAAATACACATAATTTGGTATGTCTTTTGAAAAATTCACCAGAAATATAGAATTTATGCAAATTTTAGTCGACTGATTGTATGATTAAAAATTCTTATTGAAAATTTTTGAGAATTTGTAAAATAAATAAGGTTTTTTTAACATTTGTAAACGTTCTATTGTAAAGTTATTTTTCTTTGATATTCAATTAGGCTTTTTAGCATTTATTTTCTCTAAGTACTTTTCTATCAAAATTTCTCACTCGCCTTACTTAGCTGTCTTATATTTCAATTTACTAACATAAATACTATCTTCTTTATTTTGATCAACATGACATTTTAGCAAATATATTCTTAACTTTATATTTTTATTTTTTTATGCACATTCTTTTGTCGACAGAGGTTAAATACTGATGTGTTTCATAAATATGTTCAACTTCATAATCATTATCATGGGAAACTGATGACTCGAAAACAAATTTTGAATACAATTTGCCTAAAAACAATTAAATATTGTAAATTTCAATAATTTTAACTAAATTCCTGTTTTTACTCCGAACCATTTTAAAATAATAATCCTCAATGAAAACAAATACTCGTTAGTTACTTTTAAATTTAAATATTATATTTCAAATAAACGAATAAAAATTTGCAATTTAATTCCTAAAGTGAATACTAATATTAAAAAATACTAGAAATTTTAATATATCAAAAATAATAAAAATATAATAATTTTTTGATAAATATAGCGTATTACTTTGCTTTCCAGTTGCAATTTTAATAGAAAATTAAAATTAAATATTAAAAATTAGTAATAATAATCGATAAAAAACAATAAAAATGTATGAATTTCCTCGAAAAAAATGTTGCTCAATATTTTGTTTGTTTTTATTTCTCCAGATATGCGGTTTAAAGACGAAGCTGGGAAGAAGTCCTCTCGAGGATTACGATCCGAACAGCCAGGACAGTGGATACGGCGCGAGTTATCCGGACCCGGAGGACGGCGGGATGCTGAAGTCGCGCGACGGATTTAGATTCGCGGAGCCACTGGGTGTGGCGCCGCGAAAGATGTCGCTCGAGTCGCGCAGCCCGGTGCAGTCGCTGCGTTCCTCGCCGAGGACGCCGAAGAGGCCATCGTCGTTTTTCCGGAGTCTCTCGTCGGATTACGGGAGCATGGACGACGGTTTCAACGAGCTGATCGACATGGACGGCCTCGTCGAGAGCACGCAACTGCTGCCGAACGGAATCTCGAATTTACTGTCGGGCCACATCGTCGCGTCGACGGAGAAGCCGATGGAGTGCGACGCGGCGACGACGCCGGAGTCCTCGAG
Organism: Cremastinae sp. A BG-2022a; assembly: GCA_030522545.1. Lineage (NCBI taxonomy): Eukaryota > Metazoa > Arthropoda > Insecta > Hymenoptera > Ichneumonidae > Cremastinae sp. A BG-2022a. The sequence continues at coordinate 4,274 of JAPYYW010002995.1, forward strand.
AACGAGGCCGACGATCCTGCGCAGATCTCTCTCGCTCCAGAACGAAAGACCGGACAGCCGTAGCTCGCTGAGCCCGCCGTCGGCGTCCAAGGCGAGATCGTGCCTTTTCCGTTCGCCGAACGCGAGCTCCTCGACGGCGAAGCTCTCGTACAACGACGAGAACTGCCGCAAGACGAGTCTCCACTCGGCGATACGCTCCCCGGCTGCAAAATCGTTCAAGAGGCCGGAACCGCCGACGGACGCGAGCCCCGTACTAGTCAAGAGATCGAAAAAGGCCTCGAGCCTCCAGCAGATAACCGAGGCGATAACCCCGAGCGCGAAGAACATCCTGCAGAGAAGTCACTCCGAGACCGACGCCCACGCGCACATTAAGTCGGCGATCCATCGTAGCACGACCGACAACGATCTCACCGGTGACTTCAGCAAAGCCTGCATCCTCCCGCTCGCCGACGGGCACCACGAGGACCTCAAGTCCATCACCCCGGAGACCCTGGCCGCTCTGATTCGCGGCGACTTCGCGGACAGAGTCCATTCTTACACGATCGTCGACTGTCGTTATCCGTACGAGTACGACGGCGGTCACATCGACGGCGCTCTCAACCTCTACAGCAAGGACCTCATCGAGCAGATCCTCCTCAACCCGAGAACCCAGACCCCGGAGATCCAGCCGGCGAGCGACAAGCGCAGCATCCTCGTTTTTCACTGCGAGTTCTCGTGGGAGCGCGGCCCGAATTTGTCCCGATTCCTGCGCAACATCGATCGCCAGAAGAACAAGGAACATTATCCGGCCCTTCACTATCCCGAGGTCTATCTCCTCCGCGGCGGCTACGAGGAGTTCTATCGCACCCACAAGCTCCTGTGCTCGCCCCAGGGCTATCGCCCGATGAAGCATCCCGACCACGAGGCCGATCTCCGGCAATTTCGCAACAAGAGCAAGAGCTGGCAGGGCGAGCGCGTCCGGGTAAACGGCATCACCGCCAGGGCGAATCTCAAGAGGCTCGGTCTCTGAGCCATTTATTTATGACGAATTTCAATTCCACCCCCGACTGCGGGGTCGAGGATTGATTTTACACGTACGGAGGAAGAATGCGTTTTCTTTTCCTCCGTTGGTGAATAATGGCGGCGCGAGATTATTTTTTTTTCTTTATCGATACAAAAAAAGAAGAAGATCGAGCTGATTCCGAATCGTTGGGAAAAAGAAAAGAGTGCCGAGCGGGTGAAACGCGACGGAGCGGAGACGTCGAAATTCGTTGTTTTTGTTTTCTTTTTTTTTTCATTCTTAATATATTATATATATATATTTACGTAAACCTTTTTTGTTCAATTTTTTTTTCGACGTCTTCGGCGCGCGTCCATAAACCGACGTCACTTGACTCTGCATTTTTTTTCCCTCTCGCTCGCTCTCTGTAACTCGCGAGCGGGGAAAGACGCCGAGGGAACTCCTCGAATTGTCTTGTATATAAATTTGTAGTCAGTTCTCGAAATTGAGAGTTTAAGTAACCTATACCAATTTTCTAGTACAAGGAAACGAAAAGCGCTTATTGACGAAAACGACGACAACGGTGAAAACGTGAATGCGGTGAGGAAAAAAAAAGAGAGAAAGAGAAAAAAAACGTACAAAAGTCTATTATTAATATTATTATTATTATTATTATTATTATTCAGCTTGCCGTGGCGTGTCCCGCGTTAGATTTAAATTCAATTGGAAAGCTTGTAAATACACAATTGATGGAACAATAGTATAATTTTGCGAATGAGATTGAGGGATGAGCGAGAGACAAATGGGATATTTAGTTAGATGATTGTTTGTATGAATGCAACGATAGTGTGCACGTGTGTGTGCGCGAGCGTTTATTATGGGAGACCGAGAACGAGAAAATGGTCGATAATGCAATAGCCCGTGCCCAATCCTAGAGACGGCAAGGGCCCTTTTTTAGGACCGCTTTAACGATGGTTTCATCTGTCGCGGATAATTATATAATCATCCCACTTTGTAAAAACACGAAACTTTGACGTATTTCACGGCGGCACCGAGCTTATTATCATTTTTTTTTCGAAAGATACTTTTCCGAGCGTCAATAATCGCGATCGCAAACACGTTGGGGGGAAAAAAGAAATATTGCGCGATACATCTTGAAGCATTTTTTCCTTTTTTTCTTTCTACGTTGACTCATGAGAACGAAATTAATCGCTGTCTGATCGTTAAGGGCGCGCAAATTTCAAAAGATTATTCAATATTTATGTCGATACGGTTTTCGTTGATTCCGACGTACAGGGGAAAAAAAGAACGGGGGTGGCAGCAAAGAATTCAAAAACATTTTGACCGCACGCGTATTATGTATGATAGACACACAAGTGAAAGAATATGTTTATCGGAGCGAAAGAATAGTCGAGTATCCATTTAAAAATGTGCAAAGTCCATAAATGTTATATTGTAAAAATTATACCATGTTATATTCATCTTAACGTATAATATAATATGTCACAGATTACAAACTTTAAATCGTACGCTTTTGGACGTCTTTCAATTTTATGGTAAACCTTTCCTCTGTTAAATTCCAATTTTTACGCAGTTTTTATTATTTTTTTTTAAATTAATATTTTGCAATGTATTAAATTCTTAAATAATGAACAAGGAATTAAGGGTGTATGAGCAATATTTTTAAAAATATGAGAATTTGATGAATTTTTGGTATCTTGTTATGAACAAATTTTGTGCTGCATTTGAAATTGTCTTACTGAGTGGTTTAAGGTGGTTCTATCAAATAATCGTTTTCTTAGGATTTTGTTAAAAATTAGCAAAAATTTTCTTTCATACAATGTGCAAATGTATATTAAATTTTAAAAGTAGAACTCGAGATATTTATGGCCAAAAATCACTAATTTCTGCAGTCTCCCATGTAAGCATGTGTTAAATATTGAGATCTTCAACTCTTTATATCTTGACTTCTAGCTAGAGGAACTAGTTGAAAAATTTCACAGCTCTTTATTGTATTTTAAAGAAGCTTTCTCAAGTTTTTTTAAAAAATCTTAAGATTATCATTTTTTTAATTTTTATACATACTTAGCAAGTACATTGAAAAAAAATGTTGTGAAATTTTGTTGATTCAACAAAATTTTGGTTTAATCAACTGAAATTTTATTGATTCAATAAAATTTTGGTTTAATCAACTGAAATTTTATTGATTCAACAAAATTTTGGTTTAATCAACTGAAATTTTATTGATTTAACAAAATTTTGGTTTAATCAACTGAAATTTTATTGATTCAACAAAATTTTGGTTTAATCAACTGAAATTTTGTTGATTCAACCAAAATTTTTTTTCAGTGTACAAGTCACCTTGGAAGAACTTGAATTTTGAATATGTTGTTCTTGAAACAATTTGCAACTTTTCTTAACAAACTTAAGATAGTTCTATAGGTAGAGTCAAATAAAAAGTTTTTATCTCAAATTATTTCGATACCACGTAAGTTTTTGAGCTCAAGTTTATTAAAAAAAAGTTGCAAATTGTTTCAAGAACAACAAACTCAAAATTCAAGGTCATCAAAAGTGACTTGAACTTGTTACGTATGTATGCAAATTAAAAAAAATCATAATGGATTTTTTTTTAACTAAAGGAAGCTTCTTTGAAGTATAATAAAGAGCTATGCTAAATTATAAGAAGATTCACCATGTAGAATTGAAGATATTTATAATTGAAAATGGCAATATTTAACACAGGCTCTTATGGGAGAGCACTGAAAATAGGGATTTTTAATAATACATATCTCAATTTCTACGTGGTGCAACCTCTTAAAATTTGTTACGCATATTCGTAATATTCCAAAGAATGACTGAACCAATTTTCAATAAAATCCTAAATAATCGAAAAAACTATAGAACCAGTTGAAACTCAAAAACCACATGATATTGAGATAAATTGAGATAAAAACATTTGTTTTGACTGTACCGATAGAACTATACCTTAAGAGTTGTAAAACTCCAAAGTTTCTGACATTTAACATTATTTCTTATGAAGAATTCGTAAATTTGCACTGAATACAAATTTTAAACTATAAAGATTCCTGTGAATTTTTTTTCTATGTATTCGTAGCAGTGTTCATTCTTTCTAGACAATATTTCAAAACGTTTTACTAAATTTTTTAAATTTAAATTGTTTAAATTATTGTTAAAATATGCTCAAGTTGCCAATTGATAGTCAAACTATGGTTCAAAAAATTAGCAACTCTACAGCAAAAGCTAGAGTCTGAGTTTTACGAATTTAACGTCAAGAATTTACTTTTTGCTAAGATTATTGTCTGTCTCATACATCCTTAACACTTTTTATATCTCAAGTACTAAGTCTTCTACAATTAACTAAATTCTTGAATAATTTGTAATTAACGTACAAACACCCCATAATTTTTAAATACAAAACCATTCCTCTTTAAAGCAAAAAAGTAAATTAAATTCAACTTTATTTGCCTTCAGTTAGATACTCAATAATTTTTTTTCCACAACTACAAATCTAAAATTAATCATAATTGATTTTACTTATTATGTATTTATTATATTTACTCATCGTATCTTTATTGTTTTGTTTTTTTTTTCTATTTCTGTTTATAGAGATTATATTTGTCCACGTTGGGTAAACTTGAATAAAAATGTTCATGCCGAAAATAGGCGATGTAAGGTGAGTTCCACTTATCGCCCACAAAGCCTCAATCCTATCCTTATTACATTGATTTTGGGTCGTTGTGGACGTTTTGGACGATAAGTGGAACGCCCCCGTAGACGAACATAACCAAACATTTGACCGGCAAAATTCATCGTAGTTCCGTCCACAGCCGCAGTCGAGCCAGTCGATGGTGGCGCGACGAGACTTCTACTCGTTGGAACTCTCGGAGTATTCGCCGGAAAACAGTCCTCTCGGATAATAATTCGTATTCGTACGTGATTTTCGCCATGTCAATCCTTTGCCTAAGCACAAGTAATTACGCGCATCAAATAATCGGTTACAAGTATCAAGTTAACACTGAAAATTCGTAAACCAAAGTTCAAAAACGTTCGGGACACTGCGCAGTTCGTTCCAAACGCAGCTTCCACGTAGACTTTCGAGAGCATTCCCTAATTATCAAAATCCATTAATTATCTCAGTACTCGTAAAAAAAAGCTCAAAATTGCATTTTATCAGTATTTTTTTTTAATAATTGGATATCGACGCAATATTGAATGACAATAATTGTCATCACTCAGTATTATTATACTGCGTGTTATACTGCATATTATTTATTCATAATTTATATTTACTCTAATTAAAAAAAAACAGAGACTTATTGTTTTCACGAAAAATTTCGAGTGTTTTCTAATTAGCATAATATCCGTTAATTACCTGCGTATTAAAAAAAATATATATATATATCTCAAAATTGGGCTTTATCAGTGTTTTGTAAAACTATATAGAAATGAAAATAATAGTGATCAGCGTGCAGTAAAAATCGGGTATTATTCACTGTAAATAATGGAGACTTTCCACGAAGAATTTCGAGTGTTCTCTAATTAGCATAATCCGTCAATTATCTGCGTATTAAAAATATATATATATATTTTTCGAAACTGGACTTTATCAGTGTTTTGTAAAACTATAGAAATGAACGCATTATTGAATAAAAATGATGATAATGCAGTAAAAATCGGGTATTATTCTCTGTAAAGAACGGAGACTTGTTATTTCTACGAAGAATTTAGAGTATTCTCTAATTACCATAATTCATAAATTATCTATGTATTTTAAGGTAGTTCGATGATGGACGCGTTCAGACTTTTAGGTTAAGCATGTATCGTAGAGGCAAATTTATTAACTATAAATTTTTTCTCAAGATAATTCGTTGAAAATTTGTACTAATGTTCTTTGATGTCGTATTAGAAGGTGTGACAAATTTGAGGATACTTCCGTCTGGAAATCGAGACATTTATCTTAGAAAATAGCATCTTTTAACATTAGGCTTATGGAAGTTACCAAAAATTTTCGATATTTAAGAATTAATATTTCGTTTTCTAGTCAATAAATAATTTTAAAAATTTGGACGCAAGTCAAAAGTGATGTATTAATCTCAACAAATACCAATTTTCATCGCGAAATCTTGGACGGCCAATAATCATCGAACTACCTTAAGGAAAATATATCTTAAAACTGGACTTTATCAGTGTTTTGTAAAACTATAGAAATTAACGCATTATTGAATGAAAATAATGATGATCATGCAGTAAAAATCGGATATTATTCTTTGTAAAGAACGGAGACTTGTTTCTACGAATAATTTAGAGTTTTCTCTAATTAGTATAATATGCGTCAATTATCTGCGTATTAAAAAAAAATATTAATAAAAATTGGGCTTTATCGCTTTATCAGTGTTTTTTGTAAAACTATTGAAATGAACGCATTATTGAATAAAAATAATGATTATGCAGTAAAAATCGGATATTATTCTTTGTAAAGAACGGAGACTTATGTTTCCACGAAGAATTTCGAATGTTCTCTAATTAGCATAATCCGTCAGTTATCTGCGTATTAAAAAATATATATATCTCTCAAAACTGGACTTTATCAGTGTTTTGTAAAACTATAAAAATGAACGCATTATTGAATAAAAATAATGATTATGCAGCAAAAATCGGGTATTCTCTGTAAAGAACGGAGACTTATTGTTTCTACGAAGTATTTAGAATATTGTCTAATTAGCGTAATATCCGTCAATTATCTGCGAATTAAAAACAAATATATACTCAAAATTGGGCTTTATCGCTTTATCAGTATTTTTTTTGTAGAACTATAGATATGAACGCATTATTGAATGAAAATACATAATAATTATGCAGTAAAAATCTGGTATTATTCTATGTAAAGGACGGAGACTTGTTTCTACGAAAAATTTAGAGTGTTCTCTAATTAGTATAATATCCGTAAATTATCTGCGAATTAAAAACAAATATACACTCAAAATTGGGCTTTATCGCTTTATCAGCGTTTTTCGTAGAACTATATTGAAATGAACGCATTATTGAATGAAAATAATGATTATAAAGTAAAAATCGGGTATTATTCACTGTAAAGAACAAACTTATTTCCACGAAGAATTTCGGGTGTTCTCTAATTAACCTACTATCCGTCAATTATCTCAGAATTAAAAACAAATATATACTCAAAATTGGGCTTTATCGCTTTATCAGTGTTTTTTTTGTAAAACTATAGATATGCACGCATTATTGAATGAAAATACATAATAATTATGCAGTAAAAATCGGATATTATTCACTGCAAAGAACGGAGACTCGTTTAGCCGGCATTGCCGGCAAAACGTCCGCTAAATCTTGACCTCCCTCGCGACATTGATAAATAACGACATCGTAATATTATCTTGAATTACGGAAAAACCGTAATTATTCCCTCGGCAGTCAATTATTCCCTCCCTGTTGAATTTTATCGAGGACGTTGAAACGTCGTTTTTTTTTTCCTCCCACCATGGCAAGCCGAGTGCATAACAGGGGATCGCGGAAGTCGACGCTAACAGCTCGTTATTGTTTTAGCTGCGGTGGTCGCTGGCAGATCTCTCGTTGGATTTGGGACTCGATTATTGTCGTCGATGGCGGAGGGGCTCAAAAAACACGGGGTCGTTCCCGACGTAATCGACAACGTGCCGAAAAGCGTCCTCGATGTTACATATCCTGGCAATTTGACCGTTGAGATTGGCAAGGAGCTAACACCTACTCAGGTCAAGGACAAGCCGACTGTCAAATGGGAAGCCGATGCGGCTGCTTTCTACACTCTGTGCATGACCGGTAAGATACAGTATCATTTTTTCATGTTCGACTACTGTTTTCGCTTTAATTCATCCAGCGTTGTACTTCGGAGCAAATTAAGGTGCTTATTTATTAAGTAGAATTGTCACGCTTTGAATGAAACAGATCTGAGATTCCGATTGGATTTCATAAATTTTGCTTTGTTTCCATGGTCATTGTGACCAAATTTGTTGATGTTAACTGACAGTTCGTAATCCTTATTTATAAAGTAGAACTGTCTCGCTTAGAATGAAACAGACCTTCCGAGATTCCGATTGGATTTCATAAATTTTGCTTTGTTTCCATAGTTATTGTGACCAAATTCGTTGATGTTAACTGACAGTTCGTTATCCTTATCCTTATATATTTATAAAGTAGAACTGTTTCGCTTAGAATGAAACAGACCTTCCAAGATTCCGATTGGATTTCATAAATTCTGTTTTGTTTCCATAGTTATTGTGACCAAATTTGTTGATATTAACTGACAGTTCGTAATCCTTATTTATAAAAGTATAACTGTCTTGCTTAGAAAGAAACAGACCTTCCGAGAATCTGATTGACTCCTAAAAATTTCGTTTTGTTTCCATAGTTATTGTGACCAAATTCATTGATGTTAATTGACAGTTCTTTATCCTTATCCTTATATTTATTAAGTAGAACTGTTCTGCTTAGAATGAAACAGACCTTCCAAGATTCCGATTGGATTTCATAAATTCTTTTTTTTGTTTCCATTGTTATTGTGACCAAATTTGTTGATGTTAACTGACAGTTTGTAATCCTTATTTATAAAGTAGAACTGTCTCGCTTAGAATGAAACAGACCTTCCAAGATTCCGATTGGATTTCATAAATTTTGCTTTGTTTCCATGGTCATTGTGACCAAATTCGTTGATGTTAACTGACAGTTTGTAATCCTTATTTATAAAGTAGAACTGTCACGCTTAGAATGAAACACACCTTTCGAGATTCCAATTGGCTCTCAAAAATTTCATTTTATTTACATGATTATTATAACTAAATTCGTTGATGTAAATTCAAAACGTCATTTTTAAGCTCTAGAAGCAAAAGTTAGCACACGCAAAGCATGTGTCACATCGTGTAGTCCTTATTTATAAAGCAGAACTGTCATGCTTAGAATGAAACAGACCTTCCGAGACTCTGATTGACTCCTAAAAATTTCGTTTTGTTTTCATAGTTATTGTAACAAAATTCATTAATGTAAACTGACAGTTCGTAAAAGACAGAGTGTAACTGGCAAAGTGCAACTGTAAGCATTATGGTTGTAAAATAAAAATTGATTTTCATAATTAGAAGAATAAAATCATTCATATTTGCACTCAGAAGTTTTATACAGACTCCGTAGTTGCTTCTGTGCCCTATGTGAAAAGATAAAAAAACATTGACTGACATAATTTTGTATTCATGTCTTTTTACTAAGATTAAAAAAATGAGAAGGTATTTTTTTCATGAAAGGCCATATCTGTGTATACATATATGTTATAAACATTTTTAAAAAATATTAAAAATTGATAATTCTATGATTTACAAAGAAAGTATTTTTTTTGTAATTTTTCCTTTTGACAATTTTTTTTACACGTTGCCATCCGATTTTTAGTATAATTATTATTTGCATACATTATAATATAGTTAAAGTATATTTATGAATTATTTCATGGCCATCCGACTTGTAGGTTTTGTATGCTAATGTTTTATTAGGACTGAGCGTAACAAACATTTTTCACCTGAGAAATGAGATAACGAAGAGTTAAAATATAACTTTATTTTAAATCATAAAATTTTATACAGAATTCATCCACACTGCGAGAAATCACGATAGTATATTTTATCATAAAGTGACAATTATGCTAATTATTTTAAAATTAAACATATTTTTGTAATAAAACGTAACATGTTCAGGACAAGATGAAAATGACGTATATTTAGTTCTATAATAATAGGTATAGTTGTCACTTTTATATAATAAAATCTACCATACTTTTCTCTCAGTGCAATGAATTTTGTATAAAGTGCTTCGAGTGTATTAAATTCTAATAAATTTTGAACTCGTTTCAGATCCGGACGCTCCGAGCAGGAAAGAGCCAAAATTCCGTGAATGGCATCATTGGCTTGTCGGAAACATTCCAGGGGACAAAGTTTCCGAAGGCGATGTTCTTTCCGATTACATTGGATCCGGTCCACCACCAAACACCGGCTTACATCGCTACGTCCTCCTTGTTTACAAGCAACCCGGCAAGATAAATTTCGACGAGAAACGTCTGACCAACCGGAGTGGCGATGGTCGTCCCAACTTTGCGATAAAAAAATTCGCTGTCAAACACAAGCTTGGGGAACCGATCGCTGGAAACATGTATCAAGCTGCCTACGATGATTACGTGCCTATTCTCTACAAACAGCTTGGAGGATAAAACTGACGATAATTTGAAATGTCCGATTCGCTTCCAATTTTCGGACAATTTCTACAAATTTTTCCATTTCCAGTTTTCTAAATGCTTCCGTTCTTTATTCTTAGATTTAAACAACTTCGTTTTATTCTTTACTCGGTTACACTCGGTGATTTTCTCGTGCCGAAAACTCCATTCGAATGCATGATTTAGCTCGAGGATTTAATCTTTGTACGCTGGGAGTAAAAAGTTTATCGAATTTGAAAATAAAATTTGTAAAAGTAGATTATGACTCGTCATTCTCCATATCCTGCTGAGAAAGTATCAATGAATTTGCTCTTACATCAGTTACTAATATATCTATGATATGGAGCAATTGTAACGTATTTCCAAGTTATAAGTATTATTTATTCAAAATAGGCGACAATTTTATCACACCAACTCGGAACGAATTTCAGAATATTCATTACGAATTGTAAAATGCATTCTTTTTTATTTACTTAAAAAAAGTGCTTGCTTTGAGTAATAATTTATAGAGTACCTCAAGGTTAAATTGAAAATATCTTATCAAGTGTCACTATTGTGCACTTTATCGATTGATTTACAAAAAATACTTTACGAAAAAATGTAATAATGTAGCAAAGTTTAATTGAGTTAAAAAAATTGTACAGTAAATTAAATTTATCAACTTCCAGACGGAGAAGCCTGCTGAAATTTTGCACAGATTTTTATATAACATCGAAAAAGCATCGTTTAGTTTTTAAAAGAAATTTACTAAAAAATTTTTATTAATTACGTAGCAAGTATATCTGACGTTGGATGATCTCGAATTTTGAGTATGTTTTTCTTTAGTTAATTTGTAACAACTGTTATTAATGATTTTTGTGATTTGACGGTTACTCGATGACTAAATTAACAATTCAGAATAAATTTTCGTCAAACGCCTAGTTCTCATGTAATTAAATCACAAAAGATTGTGGTTCTTATACTATAATTAAACCTTCCATGCTAATAAACACGTGAGATATTTTAGATTGTTTGAAGGCTCACTCTAAATATTTTTTTTTTTCGATAAAAGAGCCCATACTAACTGTTTCTCATATGACTGGCTTATGTCGAACATACTTTGTTGGGATAATTTTCGCTTATTTTATCGATGATGCTCCTTGAAATTTAGCCATCGAAAATCTGGATTAATACTCTATATCGTAAAAAAAAATTCAATAGGAAAAATTCATTCACGTACTTTCGTTAATACCTCTTTAAGGATGTGAGTCCACAGAGCGAAAAATCAAAAGTTTGACATCGTTTTTCTCCTATACGAAGTCGAAAGATAAAAATTTCTTAAGAAAAGTTGCTGCAAATCAAGTGAAGAAAAACATATTTGAAATTCAAGGACATCCAATGGTAGATTTACTCTTTATTGCCCAAACAAAAATTATGAAATTTTTTTGAAAAATTAGATGAAGCTTCTTCAACGCCATACAAAGATCAGTGCAAAATTTTGCTTAAATTAGAAAGCTCGTTATTGAGATATTTGTTATATAAAATTGCAACTTCAAACACGTGCTCTTATGGGAAGGTACAAGAAATAGCCATTATTAACAATTAATATCTTAATGAGGAGCTTCTTAATCGTCGTGAAATTTTTACACAATCATTTCGGGATTTTACTGTAATATTATGTAAAATTTTCAAAAATTTTGAATCATTTTCGCTTTCGAATACAACATCCTTAAGGATGTTGTACCGTTACAGTCCAATAAAAAAGTTTCGATTCATTTTTTCTCACATACCGAGTGGTTTGCGAGTCAAAGTTCATTAAGAAAAGTTGTTACAAATTGTCTCGAGAATAATATACTCGAAATGCAAGGTCGTCCAAGGTCAAATGTACTAGTTATGTGGTTACCAAAATGTCGAAAAAAATTTTCGACAGATTTTTTTAAAAAACTGAACATACATTCTTTAATGTTGTGTAAAGCTTCATGCTAAGTTTTATAAGGTTTCACCGTGCCGAAGTTGAGATATTTGTTGTTAAAAATTGAAATATCAAACACGTGCTCTTATGGCGAAGTACCGAAAAATGCGATTTTTGCCAATAAATATCTCGACTTTCGTACGGTAAAACGTTCTAAAATTTGGTATACACGTGCACATTGCGTCTAAGAACGTCTTTGCAAATTTTAATCAAATTCTAACGAATTTAATTTAATTTCTAACGAAATTTAATTCTAAATTTCACGGTACAACATCAACCGCAAAACTGTGTTGAGACAGATTTTCTTAAATATTTGCACAGGTCTTCTTTAATGTGGTTGGTCTGTAAAATAAGCGTCGACGGATTTCGTTAAAATTTTGCATAAACGTTCTTTAAGGTCATATACATATGTGCACCAAATTTTATGAAGTTTCACCGTGTAGAAGTTGAGATGTTTAATGACAAATGTCACATTTTTTTGGTACACTCTCCATAAGAGCCCGTGTTTGAACGACAATTTTCATCAATAAATATCTCGAATTCCATACGGTGAAGTCTCTTAAAATTTTGCAGAGAGTTTTATATAACATAGAAGAAGCTTTGTTTCATTTTTCAGAAAAATCTATCGTAAAAAAATTGTTAATT
>JAPYYW010002996.1:0-32792 GCA_030522545.1 Cremastinae sp. A BG-2022a
TTCCGAATATTTTCAATCATCCGAAAAGTGAATAGTTCAGTGTTTCTAATTCATAATATCGTTTCAAAATACTTTTTAAAAATGTCAGTGCGGATGTATTTTATATTAAAAAAAGATGAACCCTCTAATCAATTAATCGGAATAGAGTGCATTATGCGAATCAGTTGCATGAAGAATGCGTCTAGAAAAACAGCAAAATATCAATTAAAACGTCAAAAAAGCGGTCGCGTTGTCGCTCGTAATAATAATAATAATAATAATAATAATAATAATAATAATAATAATAATAATAAAAATCTAATGAAAAATTGAATTTGCTTTTTTTCAGAGAAAAAATGGCTTTCTTCACCAGAGTAAATCTGAACGTTCCTGTACTACCTCCCGAAGAGACGAGTACGAGCGAGGTGGCGGTGATGCACCGACGTCACGCCTCGGAGCCGGCGAATTCCCAAACGGCGTCCCGTTCGAGCGTCCACGGAATCCGGGAGGTCTCGACGACGGTGAGCGCACCCCGGGCGTCCGCGAACGTGACCGGACACAGATCGAGCCTCGCCGGGATCCCCGTGACCGCGACCAACGGACCGGATCCTCGGCAAGTGCCGGACGAATCGACGGAAAAATCAAAACCGGACCTCGCCAGCGAGAAGAGCGAAGGCACAGAGCCGAAAAGATACGAGTACGTCGTCGACCGAGTTCTCGGCGTCGAGGTTTGAGTCTTAGAAAAAAAAAACGAAAAAAAAAGGAAAACGAAATACCAATTTTTCCGGATATTCGCGAAAAAGTCAGGAAATTAAAAAAAAAACAGTGCTGAATCATGCTTGACCCGGTAATTGAAAATTCGTGCTCGATCTTGAAAAAATCGTGCTCGATCTTCAAAAAAAAGAAAAACAAAAAACAAAGAAGAGAAAACGTTCGCCCGTTTTTTCGTCGATGCTCACAAATATCTTTCGTCTCGTCGAAATTTCGAATCTCGATGGGAACACACTGTAAATAAGGATGCATAAGTTATTTAATTCCAAGTGTCGCGTATCTACTACATTCATCAACTATTTAATCGTAAAAGAAAGCTAGCCGGCGACAGAGTCGAGCCACGTTTTGAACGACGGAAGATAATAATAACAACAATAATAACATTAATATTAATAATAAGATTAATGATAAAATGGAGAAAAAAAAGATTAATGAAGTTGATAAATAAATGTCGTTATTTCGTTGAATATTCGGGGCGCACGACCCACCGAGCAGCTGGTCTGCGTTTCGAGAGAAATTGAAGGAGAGAAAATTAGAGAATGAGGTAAAAGACTCTTGCGCCCCTGGTGTGGTGCCCGAAATAAAAAAAAAAGATAAAGAAAATATAGAAAAAAGAACCCTCATGTCACTCGCTGATTCTCGTGGTAATTCGTAAATTCAACATGGGCTGAATTCTTTTTTTTTTGTAAATTGAATCTCGAGAATCCACGCGTGTAGCGATGGTTCTCCGAACAATGGGTTATTGAATGACTGCACAAGTGCCTTGAAAACGTGAGAAAAACAAATCAAGGATCACAACGGTGAAAATCTAAAAATAAACTCTTTTAACCCTCGGACGGACGCGTGAAGTTTTTGTGGATCCCAATTTTTAAATTGTTATAAAAAATATAATATATAACATTTCACGGTTTTTTTACAGATAATTGTTATTTAACATGTTTTCAAATAAGTTTTGAAAACGAAATGTTTTATTCGAAAGAAAAATACTTTAAAAAATGTATTTAAAAAAACGGAATGAGAAATTTCCATGGTAAAACGCGAATTCAAATTTTCTGGGGTTCAAAAAGACCCCACTCGCCCGTCCGAGATGAATTAAAGATAAATAAAGATGAAGAATTTCACTAAAAAATAATCAATATACCGAACTTTAAGGAGGTTCCGTTATTTCAGAGTACAATCTGCTAAGTGATGTACAATACGTACAAAAAAATTAAAATCTACTTTGATGTGATATATGTGACAACGTCGTGGTCGGTATTAATATGTACATCTGAAATTTTTTGTCTCATCTTAAGCTTCAATGTGAGAAAGATGTGTCATTGCCAAACGTTCTGAAAACTGTAGCCAGTTGGACTTTTCAGCCTTTTTGTCGATTTTAACTTGTAATATCTCCTCCGAACATACGTTGACCCTACTTTTTTATGACTGAAATAAAATCCTCAAAGTTTCATTTATAGATAGAGCTTTTAATACCAAGTTCATCTAATCGCTGAGTATTTTAAATGTAATTTTCAATTGAAAAAAGTGACTGAAAGCGAAATTTAGTTGATTTAACAAAATATTTGTTTCAATACGTTCAACGATATTATTTTGCAATTTAAACGAAATTCTTGGTTAATTTAACTGAAGTTTAATTATTTCAAATAAACAAGTTGTTTCGACGAAATATTATCAACTAAATCTCACTGTAAGAGATTCCCATGAGGCTAATATTAAATTAACTGACTTTTGGCATTAAAAATATTTTTTAAAACTTCGTTGACCTATTACAAATTTTTAAGGGAATATAGTTTACTGTACAAACAATACCATATCCAATTTTTAGATTTTTATCTGACAACTGCTCCCGTAACGGAACCTCCTTAAGAAGCTATGATTTATCTTTTTGACGTTTCATCCTTGTGGTCTCCGCCTCATATTTCTCACTACGATAACTTCTAGTGCCTTTGGAGAAAAAAAAAAATTTACACTGTAAACGCATCGAAGAGAACAGACTACGAAAAAAGACTTTTATTTCTCGAACGATTTTATATTTCTCTCAAAATTCTGTTAAAAATGTAAAAAGAAAACAAGAAAAGAACACTCCCGAGTCGTAGCGGAAAGCTTTTTTAGTCTCGTGCGTGTCTCGTGCGAAATATATTGTACGCGATAGAGCTAATTCTTAGAATGTTTGGATTGACGACGAAGGGAATAAAAATACTCAAACCCGGCAGTGTCTCACGCTGCCGTCTCGTTCTCGGACTTGCTCGATCCAGGAAGCACCAACCGTTGCTTAGAACAAATAATTCGAAGAGCGATATTGAAATTTGAAAAAAAAAAAATAGGGAAAGAACGTACGGCGTTCAGTTTTATGAGATTTGGAGTTTAAAAAAAAGCGAAAAACGTTAAGTTTTTCGAACAATGTGTACATATGTTTGTACATACGCATCGGACGAAACTAGATATTATTTTATAAATATTAGTTGCGTAGGCTAAAGACAAGGTGACTCAGATGCGGATGTAAATAGCAAAAAAAGAAAGAAAAAAAAAGCAGATCGGTAACTTAATTTCGTGACGAAGAGTACTTTGGCATTTTTCGACACCGTGCAAGCGTTGAGAAACTGTCATCGAAGATAATTGAGCCAACGAATGGACAGTCGGGTGACTCGATTCGCAAATTTCACGAAGAATCGTATAATCTTCATTTCGACATCAAATTCTGAGGCACCCTGTATATAGAATGATTATAAAATGTATGTAAACACTGATATTTTTTAATCCGAAGAGTTGAAAGCTGAGAGATTCGCGATTAAAAATTGAGGAATGTTCGAAGCGAGTGTTGAAAACGTTATCGAATATCTGTTGACGAAAACTTTTATTCTTCCTGTTTTTTTTTAATTTTTTTTTTAATTTTTGGGACGAATCGAAATAAGCGATGTTTCAATGTGCCTTGACGCGTTCTCAGTGCCTACGTCCTGTTCATAATTATCATTTAATCGAAGTACCGACACACACAAACATTATCCCGCGTATTATTAATGTTAAATATTTTAATTGTATTATTCACTATCTGGCGTAGCCGCGTTAACTGTAACGAAGTTATTATTTTTAAAGAATAACGAATGATTCTGTCTTTGTCTCTCTTCCTCTCGTCTCTCCCTCGTTTCTTCTTCTTCGTTTTTGCTTTTCACTATCGTGCAAGAAGAAGAAACGAGATAAACACGGCAGGAACAGATACAGAAATGCTTTGTAAGTAATGGTTCGTATATAACGATTAAAGAAAAAAATGATACATCAATGGAGATTTGTTTTTTATAACCTTCAATAACGCCGAGTGGCTTCAAAAATATTGACTCTAAGGTTCCACTGTAAATAAAAATCGATCATTGAATTATTAATTGAATTGTTAATCGTATATAACGATTAAAAAAAATGCTACATCAATGGCAAATTGTTTTTTATAATCTTGTTCAATAACGCCACGTGGCTTCAAAAATATTGACTCTAAGGCACCACTGTAAATAAATATCGATCATTATTGAATTATTCATTTCCAATGATCGTACAAAAATTTTTTATAAATTACTGAATCTTTATATATTTCAAGGCTAATTTTATTTATTACACGTGATATTGTAATCAAAATTTGAGACAGGTTGAAAATTACAGCTATTCGAAATTTTATTTCGTCTATAGCGCGAGATCTCGACAAAATTTTTTATTGCTGTAAAAAAATATTTCGAATCCAAGTTATAACACATACATCGATAAAATTTAATTTTTATTTTTTAATTTTATTTATTTCAATTTTTATTTTATTTTATTGTTTTTTACTTTATTTATTTTATTGTTTTTTATTTTATTATTTATAAGAAATCTACAGGGTGACGTTTGAAATAAATAGAATTGACCGAGAGTGACTCCTCGTGGACGTAACGAAAACTCGATTCATCGAAACAGTTTTACTGACCGCGCAGTTGCCGCAGTTTGCTACCGGCAGTGGTTAGGGACACACATCTCGCTTGTAACTGCTGTCGAAAATATGGCTCGCCACCTTTCGAGGCATGGGTCTAAATTTTGTAAATACGAGACGCTAAAATCATCCAGATCTTTTTGCACATTTTTTAAAGATATAATTTTGTTACGTCTGTAATTATAATCTAAGTCGTATATTCCAAGTAGCAATTATGCATGTGCATAATTCTCAAAGTATCGACTTCTCAGAACGAGAGAAATTACATTCTATTGCTATTTTTTCGCTCGCGAACGGAAGGCGCGACCTTCAACTTGTCGGAATGCGCCAACTGGTTTTTCATCTTCACCATTTTACGAAGGGTTCACCGAGTATGAGCAAATTGACCGTGCACTTTGTAAAAATCGAAGAAAAACATAGAGAAATAAAAAAAATGGACTTTGACGGAGAGCGAGAAAACAAAAGGTCGAAAAGTGTGTGTGATTCGAAATCGAAAGAATGAATTCGAGCGACGCGCGTTTTTCTCCTTCTTCGAGCTGTTTAGATATTCTCATCGGCTCATCACAAAAATAATGTTATGAAAAAATATTTAAAAAAAAACACGCTTTTATAACACATCGAACTAAAAAGTGAAAAATAATTCTTCATATAGGCAGAAAATAATAATAAAAGAAAAATATAAGTATTATTGTGAAAAAAAGTGTGGGGTGCTCGATATATGAACTAATATTTTTCGTTTATTTTTCATATATCGAGCACCCCACACTTTTTTTCACAATAATACTAATATTTTTCGTTTATTATTATATTTTCTGCCTATATGAGGAATTATTTTTCACTTTTTAGTTCGATATGTTATAAAAGCGTGTTTTTTATTTTTTTAAAATATATTTATTGTTCACTTTTTAGTTCTCGATTTATTGTTAAAAAAAATTTTTTTGTTTCAAGTTTTTATGAACCTGGACATGACGTCAGATTTTTTTCACAATAATACTATTATTATTATTATTATTATTATTATTATTATTAATATATATTTATATATATTAATTAAAATATTGGATGTTCCATATTTGAATAGCCGGAAAGTATAGGTAGACGGTTCGCATGCGCAGACCGTGCGTTTGTCTCTCTTGCTCTGACACAGAGGATATGCGAGGAAATTATTTAATCCTGACTATCCTGATCAGGATAATGGGACAAACTTATCAAATAATTGTGTTGTCACCGGTTCTTGATAAGTGTGCAAAGTTTAAATCAAATCGGTCCGTTTAAAGTGGGTCAAAATCGAGCTCAAAGGAGTCGGTTACAAACATACAAACATACAGGTTAAGTTAATAAAAGCGTGTAAGGTGATGCCGTAGATGTACCACGTGACACGAAACGCGATTCGCTAAAACATGCAAATTATTGATATTTCATAAAAATCCGAAGATCAGCCCATTTTTGCCATTAACCTGCGTGGGCTAAACAAATATTATTTTCATTGACAAAGAATTAAAGAAGTTTGAAGCAATCGCATTTTACAGGTGTCTGGGATCTGCGGTATCGTCTTAAGAAAAAACGGTGCGGTCGTACGAAGAGTGCGCGACAGATTCGGAGTTTGGAGCTCGCGTGCCCGTAGTACAGAACGCGTCCGCGAATCGCCACTCGCGCTCGTTCCCTCTCTCTCTCTTTCTCTCTCTCGCTCGCTCGCTCGCTCGCGCTTCGGAGTCTCGAGAGCGAGAGCGCGAGGCACACGGCGCAGTGACGCTCTATACTCCGTGTCGAGTGTCGAGCGCGACAGCTTGCGACGTGTACTACAGTGATATCCCCGTTGTAACATAGCTCGCGGTGTCTATAGTTTGACCAATATATAGATTACGATTGCAAACGGAGCACGGGAGTGTTGTGTATGTGCCCTCGGCGAAGACGAACGGTTTTCACCCGGGCTGCTGCACGCCCGATTGCGATACCATTCGCCGCGCCCTGCCATCGTTATCCGACGACGCCGTGAGATGCTGACGTGCTCGCGACATGTCTGCAACACTGTAGAATATCCCCGACTCCAATACAGTAAGTCCCTTATTTTATCACATCCCTCGTTACTATTTCGCACTCTGTCATCATCAGGATACCTCCCTATAATATTATTTATCTTTCATTTTGAGGTTATGTGTACATTTTTCCGCGATTACCACAGAAAAGTGCATCATCCTATTTTTCATCTCCGGATTATTACTTGTTTATTTTTATTTTTATATTAAAAAAATATTGAATGGGATTTTTTTTACAGAAACGAAACATTTTTCTATTGTTTACGGAATTTTTTGTTCTTTTTTTTCGATATCAAACATTTTTGTTTTTTCTTCTTTTTTTTTTGGTGAATTATAAAATTTGTACATACAGGTTTTTTTTTCCTCGTTTGCTTTTGTTTTGGTTCTCGATCGCCTATACTTTAGGTTCGATCTTGTTTTCTTTTCTCCCGGACGTAAAGTCAGTCGGGGCGTCACGAGTTTTTGTTTTCATTCGTGCGTCGCGTGCATTTTTGTCCCACAGCTGATCGACATGGGAATTTCAGGCGCTTTTTTCACCCCTGTAACCGTGAAGCATGAATATTTCATTATTGATTCGGTTATACAGACTTTGGGTCACGAATTCAAGTATTTTATTGCTTCGCCTCGCATCGCGCATTTATCTTCTTCATTTTATCACCTTTTTTTTTCTTCCGGGTCATAAACGTGTTGCGATTTTTTTTACACATGACAGATTTTCAAAAAACAACAAGTTTGAATTACGAATAAGAGTTATGAATTAGAGTAATTATTCATTCATAAAATATCAATATTTTAAAATTAAGAAATAATGAATATTTTTTCGATATTTATTTACATTTTTTTACTGTATATTATTCATATAAAAATCAAAAGTTATGAAAAATAATTGTTTACATCAATTTTTACAAAATGTCGTTTAATTTATAATAAACAAATGTTATAACATTACAATTTTCTTTTTTTTTTAATAACTAAAAATAACTGACTTATCCCATCGTTTGAATGCGAATATGTACGTATATGTTTGTTTAGATATAAATATATTACGACTAAGAAATAATGAAAATTTATGTAAAATTTATGTAAAATTTTATACTGAATATTCATTTAAAAAACACAAATTATAGAAAATAATAGTTTACATCAATTTTTACAAAATGTCGTGTAATTTATGATGAAAAAAATGTTTATAACGTTACATTTTTTTTTTGAAATAATCAAAAATAAGTGACTTGTCGTTTGAATTCGAACATGTATAAATATCTTTGTTGAGATATTACGGACGAGCGACGATTAAATTCGACGTGTTGTGTTCGTTGACCGGAAGTGCCTACGTATCGGGTTTTTTGTCACTTCCATTGTTATTATTGGCTTGTTGTTATTATTATTCGGGCTGGACAGCTATAGTTGCGCGGGTGCATGGTTAACTCGGCCGTTGGTTGCATAATACATGGGGTTCGCTTCTGATTCTTCTTTAACAACCCAACGAGCGACCTTACCGCTCCTCTAATACACACACGAAGCGTTATTATGGACAAATCGAGCGATCGGATCTATACGCTTCCACGTACGAAACTCTACAGTTGATGACGACTCTTTTTTTTTTATTGCTGTACAATTCTCGTTTCTCTCTCTCTCTCTCTCTCTCGACTTTTTTTTCTCCCCCGGCAACTTTCCTTCAATTTTCTTCAATTTTTATCTTTTCTCCTTCGACTAAATTTAGGCACGATCGACTGCCGATGCACTCCGAAGACGAGCAAAACTCGCCTCGCACGCGCGTTCGCGATTTAATGTGCGTCCATGGGGCGTTTCGTGTTATATCGTACGTCATGAAAATTTAATTCGTCTCATCACCGAATCGCCAATCAATCCGCTGTTCTTTGTCGAGGCTTAACAAGAGAATTTTCGTACTTTGATGAGCATGCATGGAGCGTTCCGTGTAAAATTAGTTTTTTCGTTATTCATTTTAATCGATTCTGTTATTGCTCATATGCTGAAATATGACTTTTTGTTTAAAAAAAACACAGAATTAAAAACAAAAACACAGAAAATGTTATTCATTCAATAAATATTTAAGACAAACGTATCAATGAAAATCTTTAAAATTTCAATAAATCAATAAAAATTTTATTTTTCGGAAACAAGTACTTGATTGATTTATTCAAAAAATTTTCTAAAAAAATTCTAACCCTTAAATTAAATGAAAATTATATATCGTTTTTTCAAAAATAGATCACTATTACTAATAAGTTGTAATCAATATTTTTTTTGTTATGGTGTAGCCAGTAAACAATTTTTTATTAAAATACCTATAATTATCAAAATAATAAAATAGTTTTTAAAAATGGTTGACATATTTTTGCAAGAAAACGGGTACTAGTCCCTGTCAAATTTTACATAAGAACATCTGCCAATGCATGGAAAATTATTATTCATGTAATATCTTTATGAAATTATTTTTCTCATTTTTTGGTTGCTTACACAAACGTATCTTAAAAAAGAATCCAACCAGAAGAAACGTTTATTTTTTTTTAAAACACATTAAGAAAATAGACACATAAAACATAAAAGAAAATAGAAAAAATAAATAAATTAAGGAAGCATAAAAATTCATTTTACTCAGAAGGTGGTCAATGTACTTTTCACCAGTATATTTACGCTTTCATTGAGAACCAACCGAGTCTTCAAAGGAAAATTCGATTCAAAGAGGAAAAATCATCTATTTTACACGGAAAACTGGGTATATGCTCATTAAAGCATGAAAAAGTGCGCTCGTTAGCATCGCAGAATAAAAGTAGTACAGTGGGCTCGTTAGTCTGATGACTGGATGAGAAAAGGTATTCCTTTCGAAATAATCAAATTTTAAATGGAAAGCCCTATATGTACTTATTGAAATACATTGAAAAATATTCAAGTTAAATTAATTTAAGTTAAACTTTAAGTTGAGAATCTTAAAATTTAAGATAGTTCGCATGAAAAAAGAATGTAGACATATTATCTTTAAAATTTGTACAAATCTTCTTGGATGTTACCTAAATATGTGGATCCAATTTTTAAGAGTTTTGTCACGTATACATGTAGAAGTCGGGATATTTATTGTTAAAAATTATAATTTTTTGTGCTCTTCCATAAGAGAACGTGTTCAATTTTACGATGTTCAACCTTAAATATTTTATTGACTTCTATTTTATTGAATTTTTATATAAAATCATAAACACTTTGTTTAGATTTTCAAAAAAGTATGACATAAAAATTTTTCTAAATTTTTCAAGTCATGTATCAAGTACATACTATTATTTAGTCAATTTTCAACAACTTTTCTTAATAAACTTAATATCGCAAATCACTTTGAGTGTCAAAAAAACCGAAATGAATATGTTTTATTTGACTATACCAAGAGAATTATCTTAAAATAGATTGACAGAAAGAATTGTTTATTTTAAAAATGTTAAGCAATTTACATATTTTGCAAAAAAAAATAAAATAATTAGAGTTGAAAACTAGTGAAGTATTTCTATTAATTATATCTTTTGAGATATTTTCAGTTAAAATACAGCTATTTCTTTATTTATAGGCACATGTGAAACGTCATTGAAACATTATTCATAAAAATAAATTGAGAAAAATTTTTATGAAACTTATGAAGAAATGTATAATATTAGAGTACTTTCTAAAAAAATTATTAATTACAAATTTGATAAGTTATATATTTCACTACATTTAAAATGTTTTATTTTTTAAGGTAGTTCAATCAGTACAGTCAAATAAAAAAAATTATCTTAGTTTATCTCCGTACTATGTAGTTTTTCAGAAAAAGTTTATTAAGAAAAGTTGGTACTAATTGATTCAAGAACAACATACTCAAAATTCAAGGCCATTCAAGGTGACCTGTATTTACTATGTATGTATAAAAACTATGAAAAAAAATTTTCATTAAAAAAAAATTTAAGTAAATTTCTTAAATGTGCTTCAGAGTTGTGCAAAATTTCAAGAAGTTTCACTACCCAGAAGTCAAGATATTTAGAGTTGAAAATCGCAATATTTAACACACGTGTTAAAACAGTTGATTTTTGACAATAAATATCTCAAGTTCTGCGTAGTTAAATCTCTTAAAATTTAATATATAATTGCATATCATATCAAAGAAGGTTTTTGAAAATTTTCAACAAAATCCTAAAAAAACGATTTTATGATAGAATTACCTTAAGCAATGCCTACAATTAAAAATGTTAAAAATGTTATAACTATCAATTGATATTAAATTTGAGTCTTTTAAATGTATATATGTACTTAAAATTTTAATGGATATTGCAGCTGACAGCTACAAAAATCGATAAATTCGTGGCAAAAGTATATACCAAGTATGAAATTTTATATAAAAACTTCACTTTTATGAGTAAACTGTCTTCCCTCCGAACTAAGCCAACTTCGAATTAAATTTAATATGTTTACTATATTTTAAATTAAATTTATATTTCTTTTTGAATTAAATTTTCACTTTACTTGCAGTTAGAATCTTGATTAAATACTTTCAGGCATAAATAAAACTTTTATACACTCTCTCTTATCAATATTCCACCCTTTCTTCAGTTTTCATTACTTTCGCGACAATATACTAAAATCTTCAAAACTGAATTAATTTTTTTTCTTCATTTCCTTTTCGAGTTTTTATTCTCAAAATAATATATATTAATTCTTCAGAAGAGCCAAGACGATTTTTTTCAACCTATACAAAAAAGATGATTCATTAAAATTATTTAGAGGCAGAAAGGCTTGTAGAAATTTTATCTGAAATGGAAACTGCGTTACGGAGACTCGACTGTTAATAAAAGTATTGAGAGCACGTTTTGACGCGTGTATCTGTGCGCGAGCATAAACAGACAGACTGACTCTGTTTCGTACAGTTTTGTACAGAGACCAAGACGTAAATCGTACCTGAACAACGTTGGCTCGGACTACTTTCAACAGCAGATACGACATATTCTCCGGACTGACAAGTGTATTCCCCAGAGAGAGAGAATTCACAGCCCGGAGTTTAACTTTCATTCAGCCAACATTTTCTCTACCTTTTTTTCTCTATTATATTCTTTTCCTCACCTATTTTACAATTCCGTGTCAAAGAAGATTTTCTAATTTTTCTCATTATACAAGCCCATATACACGCATTATTCACTTATCAATCTGTTTTAAAATCACTTAAGAATGTTGTATACCGTCAAATTGTTTTCGTTGGAATTTAATAAAAATTTGCATAGAAGTTCTTTGACGCAATGTGCACGTGTATACCAAATTTATAAAAACGTTTTACCGTACGTAAGTCGAGATATTTATTGGCAAAAATCGTATTTTTCGGTACTTTGCCATATAAGAGCACGTGTTTGATGTTTCGATTTTTAACAACAAATATCTCAACTTCGGCACGGTGAAACATTATAAAATTTAGCATGAAGCTTTACACAACATTAAAAAATGTATGTTTAGTTTTTTAAAAAAGGCTAAGGGTTTTCTCAATTTATCTTTTTTTAAAAATATATTCAAACAAAAAAATCTATTTCAAATTCATATCTATAACCTATTAGATGATATTTTAGCGATTCAAAACTCATTTTATGTCTTAATTTAAAACAATATTTCCAGTAAATAAATACTTAAACGATTAAATATGTAGAATGTCCCAATAGTTGGACAGAAAATAGACCCTGTCTCTATAG
Source organism: Cremastinae sp. A BG-2022a (assembly GCA_030522545.1). Lineage (NCBI taxonomy): Eukaryota > Metazoa > Arthropoda > Insecta > Hymenoptera > Ichneumonidae > Cremastinae sp. A BG-2022a. Next base: position 12,450 of record JAPYYW010002996.1, read on the forward strand.
GGTCGAGCGAGTTTTTTCCAATACATTAACGTTATTAAAAATACACTTCCTCGTACAGGAAAAATAATCCATACAATTTTATTGAGAAATAAATCATTCAAATATTAAAAATAATATGGAGAATATTATCCAACTATTGGCACGTTTACCTTATCACGATTTTTTTTTCCATTTTGTTAATTTTCTTTTTCGTTAATTGTTCAGTCAATTGCTTCAATTAATTGTTAAGTTTTCTAATATAACTATAACAATAGTAATAAAAACAAATTAAAAAATTAATTTGTAATTTATAGCAATTATTTATGATAGTTCGTTTATTTTCACTTTTTCAAGATTTATTGTTATTCATTACAATTTTAATTCATCATTCATATTTTACTAGACTTATTATTAATTCAAATACTTAGAATATTCATTTTAATTTGATCGCTGTACATCTTTTTTTGTAGAGTTCCAAATCGATCCTTTTCTTTTCGTTTTTTAATTTTTTTACTTTTTAGCTTGTTAACTGTATTTTCCATATTCATAGACGATTATGTATATTTTTTATAATTATTTGTTTATTCATTCAATGTTTTTCTTTTTTTTTCTTTTTTTTCAAAAAATTATGTGAAATAGATACATTTTTTTAGAATGGAAAAAAAATGTCGAAGCTCTATTGAATCTGATGAAATTTACGTTCGACTTATTTTTTTTTTATATTTATAAATACAATGAATCGTACTGTAAACCACCCGCGATCCGTCTGGGACAACACAGATTTAGCTCGCGTAAATCCGTACTTCGTTCTTGAAGCTGCGCTTTTAGACTATGCGAGTACGTCACGGTGAGAGAAGCACATGAATCGTTTTAGAACACACTTCTAAATTGATCGACAAAAAATACTCCTTTATTTCGTTTTTTTTTACTTTAAATATTGAATTATTTTTCGCTTATTATTTATTTTTTTCATGATTTGTATATTCATTATCTTTATTGTATATTCATTATCATTATTGTATATTCATTATCATTATTGTACATTATTATTGTATATTATCTTTATTGTATATTCTCTTAAAATGAGAGTTCGTAGATTTTGTCAAAAATTAGCATAAACTTTTTTTGACACCATATGCACATGCATATTAAATTTTTCGAGGTTTCACCGTGTGGACGTCGATATATGTATTTATTGGTCAAATTTAGATATTTCTGCATACGAATAAATTTACTATTGGAAATGGGATTATAAATAAGATGAGACACAATCTTTTTATAGTTAATTATTATAATTTATTTTATGCATAAGGAAGGACCATCTACTCTCATGAAAGGTCTCTACGAGACTAAAGACTTATGATTAGTAACAAAAAAATGGAGACACTAAAATATAAAGAACTCTCAGTTCTCTTTTTGTATATGCCGACTATCAAGCCGCCGATTTTGTTTATGTTCACGGGGCTCCCCGTGACGATTCGTTTTTGAACCCTTATCTTAGTACATATATGTATGTATGTATGTATGTATGTATGTAAATAAACTTATTACATATAGTAATTCTTTCATCCAACATTTACTCATAAATTTAATAAATGAATTACTAAATTAATAAATTTACTAAATTAATAAATTACTAATTACTAATTAATAAATAAATTAAATAAATAACTAAATAAATAATTAAATAAATAAATAACTAAATTAATAAATTACTAATTACTAATTACTAATTACTAATTAATAATAATTTACTAAATTAATAAATTAATAAATTAATAAATTTATTAATAAATTTTTTCATAAATTTTTTCATGCACATTCGACTGACAGGTTTCATATATCAATCATTTGAAAACGGACTGAATCAATAATTTCACTACACAAAAATATGATAAAACGAAGAAATAAAAATAAAATTTTTGTCCACAAAAAAATTATTTCGTAAATTATTCGTTTATTCGAAATACATAATAATAAGTTATGTTATTATGTTATTGTTGAATAGAAACCATTTGGTATATACATTTGAACGAAATACTCGTGAAACTAAAAGCTACCTTTTTCGTTCCATATATATCTTTATTTCTTTTTTCTTGTTCATCGATCTTATTTATCAACTCGTCGAATCGCAGTTGCCATGAAAATTTTAGCCAAACAAAAACCTCATTACAAGCTTATCGCAAAAAAATCGTTTTTCTTTTTTCCTCTTGAAAACGTGATCGAGATATATTAGAAACTTCTGGTAAAAAAAATAAGTATTATATATACTGTCCCTCTAAAAATAAGAATAAATGCTGATATTGTGCAAATAAAAAAAAGTGTACCACTTTTATTCATTATAATTATTTCCCTCTATTGACAAAAAAAGAAGGATAAAATTATTCGTCAACTCGTATAAAAAATTTTTTTTTTATTTGAGGAAAATTAATTAATTTTACTTTTTCTGTGAAAAAACAACAAACAAGTAAAAAAAGCATATAAAATTTTTCTTATACAATTGTAAAAAATTGCTTGTTTTCTTATGAATTACATCGCAAATTAATTTTTTAGCATCTGTCTGGTAACTTTTATCGTTGAAAAATGCAGGGCCTCTTTAGGGGTCAAGAGGGATGAAAAAAAATTGCTCCCTTTCGACCTGGCGTGTAATACCGTGACAATGGGAGTACGTTAGCAAGTCATCTGTCGCCTGATAAGCGAGCCCATTGTCGTTGATGGCGTTGCGCCTCACGCGGAAGCTCTCATACCTTTAATCGTGCAAAAATTGATTTTTTCCTGGCTGACAACACATTTTCTTCTCTAAAATTACATGCCATCGTCAAATTTTTCTTTTACAAGCAATTTTTTAATCGCTTGCTTCCTTTCGTCAATACCAATTAAATAAATAGTTACATAATTTATTTTTATATTATTTGTGAAAAAAACGTTCAAATTATTATTTTATTTCATTCAATGTTTTTATGATATTTATCATTTTTTTTTAAACGGATAAAAGAAATCTAAAGATTTCATGATAAAGCTGTATATTTCCATTTCACGGTTACGTATGCATTTTTTATTTTTATTCTTTTCACTCTTTCGATTTATTCGTGCGTTATTGAAAAATTTGAAAAACAATTGAGATAAAAATGAAAACGTATGTGAAAATATGTATGAAATATGTATAGTTTATTTATCGAAGAATGAATAAGTGAAAAAAGTAACTAAACTAAAAATGACTGAACTGAACTGAACTAAAAATATAACGTATCGAACAAACAAAAAATATGAATATTACACCGCTCGAATGTGGATAAATTTATATTCTTGATAATAAATACAAAGTATTCTGTAATCGGAACAAATTGAAAACATTTGAAATGGAAGATGAAGGGATCGACATTGAACTCGGAAAATAAGAGAGGGGATAATTCGATATTTTCCAAGAATCTTCTAGGATAAATGTCAATTGTTGGTACAATTGTACGTGAATTATTTTTAAAACAGCGGATTGTGGCTCGTGAAACGCGAAGCGTCCTTGAATTGTGTATTCGTTCGGAAGCATCTGCTTGGCCGACAATAATACCGATTTATGGATCGAAATGAACGAAGCGAAGACAAGAAAAGAAACGAGATAGTAAAGGAAGAAGAACGCGTACGTAACGATTTAAGAGAGTTCTATCAAAAAATCATTTTTTTACAATTTTGTTGAAAATTTGCGAAAACCTTTTTTGAAATAATATGCAATTGTATATTAAATTTTAAGAGATTTAACTATACGTAGAACTCGAGATATATATTGTCAAAAATCACTATTTTCTGAACTATTTTAACAAATATTGCGATCATCAACTCTAAATTATCTTGACTTATGGGTTGTGGAACCTCTTGAACTTTTGCACAGCTCTTTAAAGTATATTAAAGACGTTTCCTTTAGTTTAAAAAAAATCCTAAAATTTTGATTTTTCTTTATTTTCGTGGCAAGTACAGATCACCTTGGGCGACCTTAAATTTAGGGTATGCTGTTCTTCAATCAATTTGTAACAACTTTTCTTGATTAACTTAAGTTTAAAAAACCACACGGTTCGGAGATAAACTAAGATAAAATTTAAGATAGTCGCATCATTACAGACTAGTCAAAAGTCATGAACAACTAATTTATGTAATTTACGAAAAAATAGAGAACATCAAAAAAATATAAACCTATTCAGAAAGTTTATGTATGATTAATACTTGATATTGATTTGATTTGGCGGACTTCGTGCGCTGAGTTATCTACAATAAAATTGTAGATAATTTCTACAAGTAATAACAATATCAAAATATAGTTGTTGATGGTTCAACAAGTAGTATCCAAGATCTATTAACCTAAGAATTTCAAACTGTTAAGGAGGTATTAACGAAAGTACCAAATGGAATTTTTTGTATTGAATTTTTTTTTACGATATAGAATTTTTCGATGGTTAAATTTTAAGTAGCATTATCGATAAAACAAGCAAAAATTATCCCAACAAAGTATGTTCGGCATAAGCCAAAGTCTTATGAGAAACCATTTTAGCATGTGATCTTTTACTGAAAAAAACTATATATTTAGAGTAAATCTTCAAACAATCTAAAATATCTCACGTGTTCATTAGCGTGCAAGGTTTAATTATTTACCATAAAAATATATGGTCATCGAACTTTTCATTGAATTATTTAAAGGCAAATTATAACCTAAAAAAGAAAATTACTTTTTAACTATCTGTATTACATCAATATTTTACATTTCAAAATTAGTATATTTGGTAAACAACGAGATTTATTCAGTCTTAGAAGTCATTTTTTTATGCTTTATTAAAAAATAAGCCAAACAATAGCTCATTCGACTAATAAGTATCACTAATACCTCCTTAAGCAATTAAAAAAGTATACGTTATTGTATTCCGAGTAAACAAGAGATGAGAATAAGTTGACAAAGACATCTTGTTCGAAATCGAAAATAATGTAAAATTTTTGAAATTTTTACATATAATGTTAAATAATATTTTCAAAACCTCATGTGAAAATTTGACAACATTTATTTATTGTTAAAATTCATGACTTTTTGTAACTTTTCATCAGAGCCTGTGTTCTATAAAATTTGTAATTTACAACATAAAATATCCCAATTTCTAGATGATGAAAATTTCTTAAATTTTGCATCAATCTTTATACGAAATCAAAGAAGGATTATCTAGTTTTAAAAACAACTATAAAAAAAAATGTCAACTGATGATTTAACTTTTAGTTTACATGGGAAGAAAATTTTTGAACAGACTGTCGCCGTAAAAATACTTTATGTACGTTCATATTGGATATCCAAAAAAAGAAACCGTACGCACTCATCAAACGAAATAAGGAAACTTGAATAAATACGCAGAAAAAATTGGGCTAAATTGTAGGCGTATTTGAATTCTGTGGTTGTACGCCTGAATTTCTATAATATAGTGATTGGTGATTATATCAAGACACCGTATAAAATATTCGCGCAAACACTCATCTATAACAACGATTTTCGCAAAATATATATCGATTACCTCTTTTTTAGCAATAAAATTTCTGGACGCTTACTTTACTATTTTTATTTAATTTTTCATAAAATTCTTATAATATAAAATATAAATGATTCCAATGAAAAATTGAGCAGAAGTAAGAATTTCAATATCATCGTAATGTCTTCATACAAAAAATGAGCGAATTTTTATTATTATTTTCTCGATAATTTAGTCGATGATCTACCATAAAACTTTTGATAGAGATCGTCGATTATTTTTTACTAAAGCCTCTACTTTTTAAAATGAATCTGTCGGATTGTGCGACACTACGACTATCTTAATGAAGAACTCGCGGAAAACAAATAAAATATTAATAAAATCAGCATTATGAAGCGACTTGTACACGGCGTGGGTGCATTCTTCGAGCGAGTCAACTTCTCGCTTGGAAACTTGAACTCGATTAATTGAATGACTCACAAGAAACTACGACGTTACAATTTTAATGAGCAAGTTTAAACGAACCGAAATAATTACATCTGTGATACGAATTTACAATCATTTTATCTATTTTTAGATTTTTTTAAATTTCGCTTGGAAGTGAATCATTTCTTTAGCTTATTTTTTGTTATTTTTTAAATATTTTTTCTTGTATATAAATAAAGAATAAAGGTAGTCCGATAGCTTTCCGAATTTTCGAAAATAATATAAAAAACCATGAAATAAATATTATTATGATATATTTATTGAATTTTTCTCCCTTGCATTCGATTTCAAAAGAGTTGCATTTTTTCCTATAGGTACCGAAAGCACTCAGGAAGGATACTGTGCTATCAAAAAGGGCAAATAATTCGCAAATTACCGAATTATCACTGGATTTTCGATTGTTTTTAATTCAAAGTTCATTACATCGTACATCAAAATATTACATTTTCGAATAATATACTTTTTTATTTAAAATATTAAAAATAAATTACCTAAAGAAAACAATTGATGGTCAATTTTCAAAATATATATTCATCTTTGTCGGTAACATAAAAAATATTATTCGAAATTTTTCGAATTATTTGAATTTTTTTCGAATTATTCGAATATTTTTCGAATCATTCGAGAATTTTCGAATAATTTGAAAATTCGAATAATTTGATTCGAGTTTCGAATCGAATATTAATATTCAATTCGGAACGAATAATTCGTACGTTCGAATTATTTGCCCACCCCAGAAAGTAACGTTTTATTCGTCAGGCTTTTCTATCGCGCGATTCTATTTGACATCGTTAATAAATAAAAAAGGGACAGAATGAGAGAAAAAAAATTGAATTCCTGATGGGTGCGGTTTTCACGTGAGTCTTATCGCGACGAATCAAAGAGAAACAAGACGAGAAATCAGAATTCTATACACGAAGACAGTCCAACATAATTTTTTTTCCTGGGCCAGGTCTCTCTTTTTTTCGCATTCGTGTGTTTGTTCTTTTGCGTGTGTCGAGAACTCTCGAACGAACATCGTTTTCAGCCCTCACGGTCACGCGATAATCTGGGCGCGTCCTTACACCCTTTTTACTCTTCTCTCTTTTTTTTATTTTCTCTCCTCACCCCTATCTTTCTTTCTCTTTCTCTCTCTCTCCCTCCTTCTCTTTCTCTCTATTTCGCCTTTTCCTGTGATTATTGACGATAAGGGATCCTTTCGGATTATTATTTTATTCGTTCTATATCCACCCCCGAATCAACCCCGATGACCTTTTTCCTTTGATACCGAGAAAAAAAATTCTCTCTCTTTTTCACCTTGCTGAAAATTTTTTAAAAGATATTAAAAATGGATAATAGATATTCAGTTACTTTTCTTTACTCTTATTCGAATCTTGTGAATCGAATAATAAATTTTTAATAATTATAAGAATTAAAAATATAATCGTATATTATAACTAATAATCATGATTGTAATAAGTTAACATAAAATGTGTAACAAATTTATCTTTCTATTTTTATATATCTCTTTGACGCAGTACAATTGATTCACATTTGGAAGAAGTTAAATTAATTGTTTTAAAAATAATGTAAAATAATTCATATAAACAATTTAAATTAAACTATGATTTATTATTGACTTGGAATATTATTTTATAAATAATTCATTGGATTATTTAAAAAATTGAATGAATCATTTTAAAAATTGAATTCAATTATTTGTTTACTTGAATAATTTTAAAAATAATAAAAGTTTTCAACAAACTTTTATTCTTCTTTAAGTATCTGCAAAACATCGATTTAGATATATTAAAAAAAATATTGTGATATCTAGATCTAGAATCAGATGAATTTATTTGTCGATTTAAAAAAAGCGCAAAAAAGCTCTTCTTCTATATAAAACCATGAACTCATTGCTCCAGCATTGTCCCGAAGTAAACCCAGAGGATGTGACATTTAAATTTCAGATTAATTCCTATCGTGTTCTACATTCGAAAAGGGCAAGGCTCAACAATAAAAAATTACTATCTTGACATTATCCATCCAAACTACCCTGGAAATTACAAAGATTTAAAAAATGATGAATAGTAATAATATTAAATTTAACGTGAGACCGAAATTAAAAAGTACTTACAACTGATGAACAGTAACAAATATCATAAAAAGGGAGTTTGATATCCGATAAGATAAAATTTTATGAAATAAATTTAAAAAACCAATTAGTCTGACAAACAGGTGAAATTAAGAAATTTACTGATCAGCTGTATCCAGGCAAAATTTTCTTGATGACACATTTTTTAAAATTCAATTGTATTTATGAATTCCAAATTTAATGTACTTCTGACAAAAGTCATTTTTCTATTGAATTTTCATATTTTTTTCTATTGATATTTTTTCATGCAAATGTTGCCTTTTTTTAGTTTTGTTACATGTATTTTTATTACAAAGGGTAAAATTTCTCTACGCTTAACACGCAAATCGTTCGGTTGACATTTACGCTCTCCTTTTTACACGCGCAATTTTTTCACACTCGCGTGTTTTTTTTCCGCTCGTCTTCGTTCTTTCTACTAGAAAAATCAGTCGATTTTTTGTGCATATTTCAGTACATGAGATTCGATACTCAATTTTTACATATACATATATATCATTTTATTGTAGCTACTCTACAAAAAAATAACATTTACTTTCATAAAGTAGTACTTTTTCTACTTTTCAAAATGATTCTTACTCAATAAATTATTTTTAAAAAAATGCTGTGTTATCATCAGGAAAAAGGTAAAAAGGCTTGGAGGAATGTTTCATGGTCGTGTTTTCTTTTTATGATCACAAGAGAAACACCGATGCCAATCAAAAATCTTTCGCAATATATGGGTTAAATGCACAGATCGATGAGTTTTCCCTGAATTTTCAAGCTCTTTCACAGAGGACACGTGTACCTGGAAGAAAAACTAATTTTCATGTTTTGAATGTTCAGAGTAAATATAGCATTGGAGAAACATGGGCTAGACAAACGTACGATATACGACTGAAATAGAATCCGTTTCGTCTATCGTTCCAATATTTTTATTGACACATGTGGGGCTTGAAAACTTTTCATTTGTCATCGATATTCTTAGAGAGCATCATTTTATTTTTACTCTCTTATACAATTGTATGCAAGAAATGTTTACAATTAAATAAGAAAAAAAACAAAATCAAACATTAAATAATAAATAAATTATAAATAATAAGTGAATAATATATCAATAATAAATAAATAATAAATTTAAAAAATCACTTAATTTCAAAGTAATAGGAAATATTTTTAAATCTTCTTTTTATATATATTTTTTTATATTTTATTATATTTCTCATATATACTATTCTTTTAAATCTAACTTTCATCTTTTTCTTGTTGTACTTTTTTCATGTAAAAATAATAAACCGGAAAAAAAATGTAAATTACGAGAAGCAGTTAATTCTACAGTGATGAAAATAAAGTATAAAATGAATGTCGTAAAAATATGGTGAATATTTTTTACAAGGAAATAGATAACCGAGGGAAATGACGAAAACAGAAAAATGATGTACGTTGCAAAAAAAAAATATGTTAATGCATTTGGGAAATGTTTGCCTTGTTTTTGGGTTACAAAAAAAGGAAATGTCCTCGCTCCGGGCGCTCCCGTTTTTCACACATCCGGCCGGGGCGTAATAAAAGCGAGGCGCGCGTACACAATGTGGTCGAATCGAATTAAATATAGGTCGTAGACACACGTATCGGTTGTCGGCTCTGCGAGTTCCGAAATGTGTGCGAACGACGAGAGAAAAAAATTAACGAGGCAAACATGGCATTACGTACTCACGCGAATCTTTTCCTTTTTTTTTCTCATTCCTCGCCTCTAGGATGGAACACTATTAGGCAAAATGTGTCGAGGTGCGGCTAAAATTTCTCAGTACACACGCCAACAATTTTTATTTTATTTCTCTTATACTTAATTTTCTCATTTTTTGTTATCGTTATTTTTGTTTCCTATTATCATTTCGTATTACTGTTATTACCATTACTTAAAGGAATATTTATATTTCATTTTATGGTATACCATAAAATGAAATATATGTTTCAACTAATCAAGATAGTGAAAAAATTTAATTATAAATTTGGGATTTGTAATTATTTTATTAAACTTTTGTTTGCTAATTATTCAACGTGACAATAACTAATTCAATAAAACATTTTTATTTTTAATGAAAAATAAAGTTTATTTAAGTTTAATTGTGATTTTCATGATTTAATATACACTCAGTGATATTGAATCGCTTTACAATGTTGTTCACTATACGTATAATAGTCTCACTGTAAATTTCGAAATCAGACAATGAGTTTTTAAATAATTTCAATTTTAGTCTTGAATAAGTTTAAAAAAAGATGAATTATGGTAAAATCATTAGAGATCTTCATTGTAGAACATATATTAGATTTCCTATACCAAAATTTGTATAGGACATTAATTTATATTGTCTCATCGAGCTAACAAAATTAAAAAAATGTATAATATTAAAATTAAATAGAAAATGAAATATTTTATTCATAAATACCTGTGTTGTTTAAGCATACTAAATGTATATTGATTTTTTCACCTGTAATTAAATTTTACCGTCGAATTTGACCTATTTTCTGGAGATCGATCAGGCAAAATTTGAAGCATATAAATGCATCGATGACAAAGCAATAATTATCGCGCGACAAATCAGATATTTATATTAATTGTTATTGTTATATAAAAAATCATTAACGTTTGTTGGTCTTATTTTCCATTTTTTATCTCCTTCAGTAAGAATGAAAAAGAATTTTTTTTAACGTGTTTTGTAATATAACCTTATTACCATAAAGCATCTGTATTTATTTATAAAGTTTATTAATTTTTATAAATTATTAATTAAATGGTGAAATACTTACTATAGTCAAATGAGATACTATTTGACTTATTTTTAAATGAGGCGTAAATAAATAACTTTTAAGATTGATTAAATTATTTTTTACCAAATATATTTTGAAATGTAAAATATTGATGTAATATAGATAGTTAAAAAGTGATTTTCATTTTTAGGTTATAATTTGCTTTGAATTTACTCACGTATATAAGTGTCATATCTGATATTATCATTAAATAATTCAATGAAAAGTTCGATGACCATATATTTTTATGGTTAATAATTACACCTTGTACGCTAATGAACATGCACGCGAGATATTTTAGATTAGAGATTCACTCTAAATATATATTTATTTCGATCGAAGATGAGTAGATGCTTACGGTTTCTCATAAGACTCTGGTTTATGTCGAACATACTTTGTCGGGATCATTTTCACTTGTTTTATCGATAATGCTACTTGAAATTTAGCCATCGAAAAATTGGATTAATATTCTATATCGTAAAAAAAAATTCAATAGGAAAAATTCAATTTTGTATACTTGTGTTAATATAATATATACCTTCTTAACAGTTGGAAATTCCGAGGTTAATAAGTCTTGGACACTATTTATTGAACCGTCAACAACTATTGAAATTTAGCCATCGAAAAATTGGATTAATATATACTCAATATCGTAAAAAAAAATCCAATAGGAAAAATTCAATTTCGTACTCTCATTAATACCTAATCCTTAATTGCGAATTTACATATAAATTTAAATTTCTTATAAAATGTGTAATAAATGTTAATATAGCAGCATAAAAACATGTCTACCGAAAGTTTGTTTACTTCCTAGATTACATAATGTTTTGGAGCTGAAATTTGGCAAAAAAAGTGTGAAGCATCGAGAAATAAAAAGGAATTCTTGGCAAGAATTTCGAGGCCTCACCCAACCTTCGTATTTCTCGTTCCTTCTGTTATTTTTCATTCTTACCTAATTTCTCCCTCTTGATAACGTCCCAGTATCCTCAACCTCGACTTTTTGTGTCTCTTTGTCGCGATAACGATATCTCGAAGGAGTGACTCGAGAAGGAAATAAAAATAAAGTGGGATAAAAAGTGGAGGTGCGCCCGGAGCGTCTCACCTACATGATTATTCGTACAAAAAGCGTCGAGATCCATTTGATGGATGAAAATACCGACGAAATTGCACCGATGACCTCAGCTTATTTCACAAAGAACCCTCTTTTAATCATATTTTCGACAATTCAATTATCCTTTTCTTATACGATTTTATACACAAAATTGATGTTTTTTTTTTCATTTTACGGTAACAGATTTTAAGACAGTGGTATCGCTGCAGGGGATAGTCAAAAGCCATTAATTTAAAAAAATTTTAAAAGCTACAACTATTTTACATATATTTTAAAAATAAAAAAGAGATAATTAAAAAAAAGCATTCTGTAAAAAGATGTACGTATTTTAACCAAAAATATTTTTAAAAATTTTATAAATAATTACAACATCAGAAAATAATTATCAGCTGTCATAAAATTATTATTTTTTAAAAATAGCAATTATAAATGCATTTAGCTTTAAAGTGAACGAAAATGAGAATGTTCGTATTATCATAATGACACTAAATTTTCATCACGAACGTGAGTGTAGAACAATACACTATTTGATTGAGACAAATAGTCTATACAGTGAGCTTACAGAAATCCTAAAACTTTTAATCGATTTTCGGTTGAGTCATTATTATTTGTCGTGGAAAGCTTTATTTTTTTATTTCCTTAATTGGAATTTTCAGTTTCTTTAGTTATATGTTCAATTTCATTTGTAAGTTTACATTCTGAAGGATGAAATTAAATTTATTGGGAAAAAGTCTAATATTTACTATTCTTAGTGAACAATGCAATTGATAAAAATAAGGTTTGCCAGAATTTGATGAAATTGGGGGAACTTTTGCTGTATAGGGTCCTTAACGGTTTTTTAAATATAAAATATATTAATTTTTATTATGAAAATGATCAGAATTATTCTACTTTGCATAATGGACAATTTTGAAAAATTTACTAAATTTCACATTCTTCATTTCGCGTTACGAAATCTAATATTATTCTTTTTTCAACCACATACAATCTTTATTCATTAGCTTACATTTATTTTTACAGTTTCATATAGGCTTGTCAGGATTTTATACCAAAACTATACAATATTTTTCCTACTGTAGTAAAAGTTTATTAATTTTTAGGCATTTTGTACGTAAAACAAAACTTTCGTTCATAAAAATTGTTTATTATAATTTGAATAATTTGAAATATATAATATATTGTAGTTTTAAAATATGTATATCGTTAATATAAAAAAGAATAATGAAACATATTGTTTAAAAAAGAAGTGTCTTTGTTATAAAAGTTAAACACAAATACTATCAACTGTTTTGCAAAATATTTTCATCGTAAAAATGATGGAAAAAACACGATGATTTTTTATCTGACGAATCAGAATTTGTTTATTTTCTAAAATCAGTGATAAGAGATATAGAGAAAAATAAAATGAAAGAGAGAGTGAGCGAGGGGAGGGAGAGGGAGGAGGGTGAGAAATAGCGTGGGCGGGGAGCAAGGCTCGAGGGAGGAGACACGTGGGACAGCGATGGAACGATGAAGATAGTGCAAAAACGAAAGCGGGAAAAGAGAGTAGACGGGTCGAAGAGAACGAGCGGACACGAGCCTGGGACAGTAGAGAACGAAACAGCGAACGTGACACTTGGTTCACCTTTTTTCCTCTCGCTCTAAAAGTCAGAAAAAATAACCTCATAGTATTTCCCATTTAAAAAGTGCAGCACTCGTGTTTCCAACGTGTTAAATGCCGCGACGACCGAACATTTCGTAAAAACATGTAATAAGTTTAATATTGAGAATAAAATGAAATTTTTAATAATGCATCTATAATATAACTGTATAATAATATTTGAAATAAAATGAACTGCAATAAAATAATCTTCGATCAATAATCAAATAAATAACGAATCATAAACCCAAACAATTTATTTTTAATTTTTTTTTTGTATTATTTTGTAACTCGAATTATTTTTTGACTTGCATACAGTATATTTTTAAAATTTTGTACTTTTGAAAGTTTTAATAATACATCTATAATACTCTTTTTCCGTAAAAAATAAAATAAACTACAATGAAATAATCTTCGATCAATAATCAAATAAATTAATTAAGTCAAATAAACTAATTTTTTAAATCATAAACCCAAAGAATTTGTTTTTAATTTTTTTTTAATATTCTCTAACTGAATTTTTGACTCGTACATTTTGTACATTATGTAGTATTTTTTTTAGTTTTCTACTTATAAAATTTTTATTTTATTTGTATTCAAGCTGATAATTTTTTTTTCATATTTTTACTGTAAATGTAATAATTTCAAGGATCATTCCTTTGAGGAATATTTATTACAATATAAAAAACTTAGAAATTGTTTTTTTTAACAATGTTCCAATTATTTTTGTAACCAAAAATAAGAGTAACTCTGTTTTATTTGATTGCATTCGCAGTCGTTGCATTCGTGTTCTTATTATTTCATTCGATCGAGCGTGCAAGTGGGAATTAATCTTGATAAGAGCACGCCTAGATATATCGAGAAACGATATTGGTTTCATATAACGTACAGTAAAAATAAAATATATAAAATTTCTTTTCGTTCCCGGAACATATAAATTTGTATACAGTATGCCGATTCCAGCCGATTCTTATTATTGACGAATTATCTCCTCGTATCTCTGCTTTCACGACACGCTGATAAGCCTGCGAGAAACGAGTGACGAATAGTTAAAAAAGATAAAAATGAAACTGCTCGTTTCATTTCTCGAAAAACTCTCGAGACTCTGACTTAATATTTTCTACCGATCGACGACAAATTGTTCGCACGTATCGACCGAAAAAATTAGATGTACAACACCTTTGTGAGTTTCTGTCAAATGTGAAATTTTTTTTTCCATTTGTGTATTCCTCAATTTAATTTCTCATTGTCAATACCTCTTGTTCTGTTTTCTTTTTTAATGTAACGTATTCAATATTTTTACGTTTTATCTTATAAATAAAGAAATTAAAAAATACTATTTTACGTATTTGTGGTTCAACCATAAATGTTCAAATAAACGTTTAAAAAATGACAATGATATTATTTTTATGTTATAAATTGAAAGTGTACTTTTAACATTGAAATAATTTCTACAACAAATTTAATTTTAATAATAATTTTGGGGAATCAAACTAAACGTCTAATTTATTTTATGTATTTGTGATTTAATTAAAAATATTCACAATAACGTTGAAAAATAATAATCCAATTTTGATCTTACAAATAAACAAAAAACACGCTAAATTAAATAAAAATCCACAATAAATTTGGTTTAAAAAATATAGTCGTATCGCGTTTTCTGTTGTTTATTTATTTTGAGAAACCAGACTAAATACTGAATTTATTTTACAAATTTGTGCTTCAGCTAAAAATGGTCGCAGTAACGTTTAAAAACGACAATGACAATTTTTTGGAATTTCTTTGTCAAGAATATCTCGTTATCGTAGGATTTATATTAGTACAGATAATTGGTGATATCGATGCGTGAACGCGGAAAAGTGTTTCGGTGCATTGACGCACGACTATGAATCAGTGTACCCGTCAATATTGTGAAAAGTGGTGCGAAACTTTTTTTTCACCTCCTAACGTCATTTTGCCGAAACGAAAGACTCGCCAGTTCGGTGAGATAAGCCAGCGTTACGGGAGGTGGAAAAGTGCCTCGGATTTTACGACTGACTGTAGTGAGTTTTCGGTCACTAAAAAAATCAAAATTTTTTTTTTTTATTTCTTCCTTTTTCCCTTTCTCCTTTCAAACTCTCTTCTCAATTTTAATCTCTGATTTTTTTAATTACACGTATATACAGCAATAAATATTCGATGCAACATTATCGACAAATCAAATGAGTATACAAATAAAATTATTTAGTGTAATTTTTTTAGGTCGAATGTTCGGCGAATTATTATTTTGTTGAAAAAGTTTTAGGTCTCTCTTCATATTTTTTCGCCAGTTTCTTTTTTTTTCACAAACATCGAAACTCATTCCAAGTTTAAGGACGTACGAGCGATATTTTTAAATATAAAAAAATTTGATAAATTTTTAGTATTTTTGTCTTAAGGAGGTCATGCTGTGGTGAGAGTTATTGGATAAAAATCTAAAAAAATATGTTGTAGAGTTAATAAAACTGTACAGAAAGAAAAAAAATTTATATAGGTTATCGATCATTTGAGTGAGTTATTTAATTTCAAAATACGCAATTTTAACACAAGCTTTTATGGCGAATTACTCAACATATTACTTGAATAGAATTTTAAAAATAATCAACGATTAGACAGCTAAACGAATTTTTGATTAACTTTTTAATTAATTACCAACGATTCATATGAAGTCGTAAAAAACGTTAGTTAACGAAGTAATTTTTGAAATATGTATTTTCAATTAATGTTGAGCCTCCTATGTTTAACCTCGAAAAACTGGCTAAGCGAACTGACGACGAAGAAGTCAATTGACTAACCTTCAATAAAATATTTATCTTTCAATGCCTTATTTACAGCAAATTTTGCACCTAATTTCTTTAATTATTCAAAATATTTAAGAATCAAATTTTTAAAATATTATGTGAATGGTAATTAAACACTTTTCGTAAAAAGTGACTCAATTGACTAACGAGTAGCAGCACGACCTCCTTAAGCATATGAAAAAATTTCGTGCCAAATTTGATATAGTTTTTCTGACTGATTTAAGAGTTGTCAAACTTCGAAGTTATTGCGATTGAATATTACTTCTTATGGAGAATTCGTAAATTTGCCCTGAATACAAATTTAAAAAATAAGATTCTTTGGAATTTTTTTTATATACATATTCATAGCAGTGTTCATTTTGTATAGACAAAATTTCAAGACGTTTTAACCAAAATTTTTTAATTTACGAGTTTAAACAATAAAAAATGTTTAAATTATTTTTAAAATATACTCAAGTTGCCAACTGATAGTCAAACTACGACTTAAAAAATATGCAACTTTTTATTAAGATCCAGATTTTAGTTTTTATGAATATAATGTTAAGAATAAATTTTTTATTCGGACTGTTTATATCCTATAAATCCTTATGTAATCTCTAAATTTTTGGAATTACGCATACACCAATAAATAAATTCGATATAAAAATTATCCCCAAATTAAATCACAGATAAAAATATCCACATGTGTACGAACACAAAAAATTATTAAATAATTTTTTTTCCAAACGTAAATTATTTACCAAGTTGTTTAATGAAAAATATAAATTTTTTTAATTTTACCTCGAAGAAATAAAAAAAAAGGAAGACTCCAAATCAAGTGTCTGACAAGATTCGTATATAAAAACAAGATTTGCTCGTAAAAAATAAAACAAACACTCAAGTTTAAAGAAGCGAGGGGGAAAGAAAAGGGTGAGAGTCCGTCAAGGTTCGCTCGAGTGATTCGCGTGACGCTAATTTGGGCGAAATGCGTGATGGGGAAAAGAGGTTAACGAGGGTGGCAAAGACCTCATCAAGAAAACTCCTACGTTTTAATCTTGTCGTCGCCGTTGTCGTCACGTGAAAAGATCTCTCAGAATTATTATTGGGCGTTTACGGCCCCGGACGTAAACGCTCGGAACACATCTATTTTTTTCTCTCTCCTGTACATTACTTTCGCAAAAAAAGTATTTTCAATCAACTCTGAAAAAAAGTCTTGATTATTCGCTGTGAACATTGCTGAGTCGTAAAATAAACGGTTGCTAAAATACGATGCTCGTCGAAAAAGAAAAAAATTGTTTAAGAAAATATGGAAAAGTACTTCAATTATATTATAGACCGTGTTTTATATTCATGAAGATGAATTACCCATAATTAAGTTGATAAATTTTTTTAGTCACGTAATTGCAGATATTTGTATTCATTGAGTACATTATGAAATTTAGTTATTACTTACGAACTACTGTTTATTCATGTTGGGTATATAATTCTGTCTATCATTTTTATCAATGAAAAAAAATTGCCTCGTGGTGAGTAATAATTTTAAAAGTGAATTGAAGTGATTTGAAAAATGGGTAGAAGCAGCTATATTTTCGATGTGTTTCTTCGATGTATGTAAAAGATCGTTGTGTCAAATTTGAAAATGATTAACTAAACGGTTTCAAATAATAAGTTATCAGATTTTTTATCATCAGAATTTCAACGTTGTTTCTTACAAAATTTTTGTTCTACTGAGAATATAAACAAGAACTTGGGTCAAAGTCAAATTAAATTCTTGTGCTTGATAAATCGCATTAACAATAAGTTGCAAATTCGAAAAAAAATTTACTAAAATTTAAACTGTGCTAACTGTCAAAATAGTATGAATTTGAGCTTAAACTGTTAATTGAAATAACAACCAGCAGCATAAAAATTGAAAAAATGTATGGCACAAACATGAAGTCTAATTATCACGTTATTTCTTACAATATTTTTTGTCTGCCCAGAATATAAACAAGGGCTTAGGTCAAAGGCAATTTAAAATTTTCTGCTTGATAAATGGCAAATTTGAAAGTAGCAAACTTGAAAAAATGTTACTTAACATGACATATCCTGATTTATACATATCAAAGCTTTCTAAAATTCAACACCAATCTTCATATGATATCAAAAAAGGTTCGTCTAGATTTTTGAAAAAAATTATATAAAAAATTGTCAACTGATAATTTTACCTTAATATTACATGAGACAATATTTTAAAAGACTGTTGCTGTAGAAATACCCTGGCAAGAACATATTGTACACATGTACGATATTCCCTCTGATGTTTGCTGGAACTGTTACTCGGATTTAATGATCGAATGTCGTTTGGGCACTTATTGAAATGGGAGTAATAAATGTTGTATTATTCTGTGTTGGTATCTATGTAAAAATAGATATACGTATAAACAAATATAGACTTTGTCCCAACCTTATTGAACTTTCTAACTGTTTCATTCAAATACCAATTTACATGTATGAAAGGAAATTTTATCCTGTCCCTATGTTTATCGTGCCTCTATATTTAATCTAATTATTTATTTCCTAATAGCAATAAATATATAGCTCAAGGTGATTTCGGGGATCCTTCAGCCGCTTTGAAAATGGTTCAAATATCTTTAATTCTTATTTTTAGCCAGTAAGAATAATATTTATTCAATTTACCTAGATTAGA
The DNA here is from genome assembly GCA_030522545.1 of Cremastinae sp. A BG-2022a. NCBI lineage: Eukaryota > Metazoa > Arthropoda > Insecta > Hymenoptera > Ichneumonidae > Cremastinae sp. A BG-2022a. Next base: position 31,559 of record JAPYYW010002996.1, read on the forward strand.
GGCAAAAATGGACTTTACGTTTGTCGAAATCTGATTAAGTTTTGTACTTTAACTAATCGCGTTTTGTAACTATATATCTCTCTTGCACTTACGTTTTACGTGGTAAATTTGCGGCATATCACCTTCAAAAAATGATCAAAATCAACTTGGGCGACATCATTAAATACATTAAAACGACTCTATGTCAATTTAATTTTGGCAATGCTTTACGATCAGTTAAAAAATCAGCGAGCCTGACCCCCTTTCGGCATAGTTTAGCGTCTCAACTATACCTTTATATGTTTGCCGAAAAAATCATTTGACTAGCTTTTTTGTCACGAAAATTAATTTTTACATATATCATATACAATATACATATATTACATTACATTACATAGATGACATACATACATTGTATTACATATAGTATACATGACATTGTATGTTACATTACATACATATATAAAAGTATTACACACATAATGAAATAAATACCTTTTATTAAACATATGAAAATGTGCACATTACATATCGTAATAATTTACTTTATTTCGAGAATACCAGCTGTCAATTTTTAGCAAAAAATATTTAAAATTTCAATAAATATGAAGTTTTTTTATATCTTTATTTGAAAAGATTTTTTTTTACTACTTGAACGAACTCAGTTTCTCTCAGATAAATAATGGTTTTCGAGTAAAAGTATAATAGTTAAGAACAGTTTTTGCAATTGACAAAGAACAAAATCCTCGAATTACAAGGTCGTTTAAGGTCAACTGTGATTTTGTTATATGATTTAAAGAATGTAAAAAAAATTGTTTGGATTTTTGTAAAAACTTATTAAAACATTCTTTGACGTTGAACAAAGGATCCATACCAAATTTCGTGAGAAGCTTCACAATGTAGAAGTTAATATATTTATTCTTAAAAATCGAAATATATATTTAACGTGTGCTGTTATAACGGAGTACCGAAAATTGTAATTTTTACCAATAAATATCTCGACTTCCGATACTGTAAATCGTCCTAAAAATTCGTACACACGTGGACATTGTGTCAAAGAACGTCTATGCAAATATTTACCAAAATCTTATAAAAAATATTTTACCCACACGAACTTAAGGTAGTTCTATCAAAAAATCGTTTTCTTAGGGTTTTATTAAAAATTTGCAAAAACCTTCTTTGATACAATATGCAATTGTATATTAAATTTTAAGAGGTTTCACTACGTAGAATTCGAGATATTTATTGTCAAAAA
>JAPYYW010002997.1:0-17104 GCA_030522545.1 Cremastinae sp. A BG-2022a
ATCGTTTTGAGGTATTTCGACCGTTCACGATTATACAAAAGATCGTGATAAAAAACTTTCTAATAAACTTAACAAAAACAAATCAAATGGCTCCAAAAAACAGTACACGTACTGTAAAAAACGAGGCAAGTCCATTTACAGGATGCATAGTTGAAGAAATAATTGATGAAAAATATAACTTGAAAAAGCATACTTGCCGAGTTTATTAAACAAAATCTAACTCGGCAAGTATGCTTTTTCAAGTTATAATTTTCATCAATTATTTCTTCAACAACTATGCATCCTGTAAATGGACTTGCCTCGTTTTTTACAGTACGTGTACTGTTTTTGGAGCCATACTTATATACAAATTTATATTAAAAGTAAGATATATAATTGATTGGCTATATTACATCCTGATTTTACAGTTAATTTTTCCAGGTTTTATGTTCACACGAGACTTGTTTTTTATCAAGTTCACGTTAACGATGATTTTTCTAACGAGCTCACATGAGCTTTTTTTCATAAAGAAGCATTCGAACATTTCGTCCATCGCATTTATCACAGAAAGGTAGGAAAGAAACGAAAGAGACGTCTCATTTGGGTTGTCGGTAAGCCCGGCGGGGATATCTGACGGTGTTGGACTCTAACGCGAATGTACTGGTAATTTTACGCTTCGAGGGTCCCAAAAAGCAGTCTTCTCGTGTACGTTTCCTGGGAAGGAAAAGAGAGTAAGAGCGGGAGAGAATGAGGGCGATAGCGCTTACTTCGCCTCGCGAAGTGCCGTAAATTCCAACCTTTGAAGTCACATCCCCTTGTACATTCGTGAGCGGTTCCCTGATGACGAGTTTCTATTGCCCTCGGCTATAACAACCTTCTCTTTCCACCTTTTACCTCGTATTCTCTCTTTGCAATTACAAATTTTCTACATCTATTCTGCGTGTTCAACACTTTCCCTAGCTTGTGTCAAAGTCGATCGAGGTTTCGATTTCAAACGACAGTGCAAACTAATGAGTAACTCGTTCAATTTTTTTTCATCAGGATGGCTTATTAAAATATGCTATCGTATATATCTACATATTTTTTAAATTTTTATTCTATTTATTTATGGTTTACTGCATAAGTATTATTTTACAAACAGACAATTTATTAAAAAATCAACATTTGTCTGACGAGAAAAGTTGGATATGTAATATTGTAAAGAGAATACAGATAAAGCCAATATTTTTCACATACGTAAAAACAATATGCGTTTTTTACAATCAAAATTGTTCAGTGCAATTTTTTTGGGTACAAAAACACAGCAAAGTTGAAAAGTAAAAAAAGAAGAAATAGTTAACAGGAATAAAAAATGTTTCAACGGTCTCATCGAGTATGTACTCGTAACGCAGTCATTTTTGAGAGGTTTTCGCGTGCAACAAGAACGTTAAGAGCCATCGTTGCACACACGAGTGTCGAGAACGCAAACCTTTATTATAGGGCAAAAGTTTTTAGGTGTACGAGCGCTACCTTATCCAAGCTCTTTTGCATCAGTGAGCGTATACAAACGCACTGCAACGTTAATGACACATGATCCTTGCATAATACGAGTGCTCGAGTGACTCAAATCCCTTTCGCCGAGTCCAGGTATAATCGATACAAGCGCTCATGTACAACCGGGCAAAAGAAAACATTAACAGCCACGTAATTTTGATTCGTCTCGAAAAAATATCAGCTATGCTACCGTGTATTAGAAAACAAATTTTTTAAATTTTCTTTGATACACTGAAAACGAAATTTGGTTGATTCAACAAAATATTTGTATCAATACGTTCAACTATATTATTTTGCAAATTGAACTAAATTCTTGGTTGATTTAACTGAAGTTGAATTATTTCAAATAAACAAGTGTTGTTTCGACGAAATATTTTCAACTAAATTTGTTCTCAGTGTACAATATTCCAACTAGCTACCATAGCTATTAGATTGAAATGGTAGCTAATTCGTTCGAGTTCTAATTCGTCAACGTTGATTAAGCGATTTCAGTCATTCAAATGTAATAAAAAATTAGTTATTTGTTTCTAAATATTATTTTTGAATTAATATATTTTTCGTTATGGTAAAATTAATACATTTTAGTTTTTTATTTCCACAATATTATTTACAAATAATATACCATTTTTTTAAACAAGTACATTATTTCTTACTTTCTTATAAAAAATTCTGCTTCCTGTCTTATATAGTACGTGTTAATTTGTTTAACGCATACATCGAATAAACTATTATACTGTATAGGCTATTCCATATTACGTAAACATTTCAAAACTAATATCTATATTAGGGTGATTAAAAAAAAAATGTTTTTCTTTTTTCGCGGAAACAGGTTTGAAAGATTTATTTATACATAAATAGAAGTCTGTACAAATTTGAGTTCTTTATAAAAATATTAACAGCGGACGCATCACACTTTTCGATTTTCCATAAGATTAACATAGGAACAATTACGTTTTCTCCATTAAATTTTTGTAGCTGCCTAACGATATGTCAGACAAAAAGTCTGAAGGTATTTTTGTAGGAAATTGAATACTCTATAAAAAAGTTCTCTTGTGAGTTTTCAATGTTAAAATTTCAGGAAAATGCATTAAAACCAATTACCATTCAACTTTTTTTTGTCTGATGTATCGTTAGATAGTTACAAAATTCTGAAGGAGAAAACGTAACTGTTCCCATGTTAATCTTATGGAAAATTGAAAAGTGCGATGCGCCCGCTGTTAATATTTTTACAAAGAGCTCAAATTTATACAGGCATATTTTTAGGTAACCTGTTTATTAAACCTGTTTCCGCGAAAAAAGAAAAAAATAACGGTATTTTTGAATTACCCTAATCTGTATGTATTGTAAAAATTTAATGAAAGTCTGTCGGTTGCAAGTGTAGAGGTGAGCGTTGTTAATTACATAATATTCGTTGATATTTTCAAGAAGAAATCTTGGGAGTGACGATTAGTGATAGAATAATGGTCATTCGTGGGGAGCTACTTCATGGACGCATTCGAAGCTATTTAACGTTCCATGTACACCACGAGAGAAGTCGAGAGAGAATGGAGGAGTCGGAATGAGTACGAGGGACCATAACACTCTGTACTCTGCATCCGAAACGAGGAGGCAAGTGTCCGGGATATGTAAATAGGTATAATATCGGGTGTAGGATGGTGTAGCCTAGGATCCGAGTGCATAGAGGAAGTGAGAAACACGCGGACGAGGTCCAAGTATACCGTCAGTGAGAAAAGCCTGGCTGCGCAACCGGTCTCCGTTTCGGGGGGGGGGGGGGTGGTCTTAGAACCTTCGCTAAATTGCCTTTGTGCTTCGCCTTGCATGCATTTAGCGCTAATGGTAACTCCACACCCGACAGATTATAGCCATCGCGGTGCACGACCACACCGCACCTCGCTCTCCTGTACACCCCCGCATCGCCCACCCCCGGCTTTCTACTTCGATCCTCAGCCCGGAGCAGACGATTTTCCTCTAACGATGCTCCTATCAAGGTTATGCAGACCCTTGTCTCTGATGCGTGCATAGATACGTCCCTTGGCCTACAAACTCGAACGAAAACATCAGGACACAGAGTGTACAGATTTTTCACTCAAGTATATATATATATTTTTTTAATGTTTTCATCAACTGTATATTTTTAACAACCATTTTTTAAATACTCCGGGTAAAGATATGCGAGAGCATCTTTTCGACTGAATTCCCGGTGTCGTGTGAAAGACATCCGTGATATTGTATGTTTTAAAAAAATTGAGAAAAAGATTTAGCGCGAAAGGATCCATTTTTTTTATCGATTTTCCAATCATCTCAACGTCCGGCGGTCAGCACGGTATGTTTCACCTTGAGAATATCATTAATTTTTTTTTTCAATTTCCCGAACTTTACACACGTTTTGAGCTATTTTATCGGGTCCTCGTTTCTCCTCGTGTTTCGTGCAGAGCCAAATTGCACAGTGTGTACGTACGTATATTTTCGTTTCTGGAACTTTTATTTCTCAGCCCTCATGGCCAGTCCTCGATACCCAGGGCGATTTTCAACCTAGATGAGGCACTCGAGTGCGCCATAGTCTGCAGGAAAAAAAGGGAAAGGACGACGAGAGGGAAGCGATGAAAAAACGTGCACGTAAAAAAAAGTTACTCGTCGGCGAGTTTCGTGTTTCCGGGATGTGTGCGAACGGACTGCACGCAGTCCCTTGGAGTAATTTCCCTATTGAAGCAGCGTAGATAGAGCGACAGTATCGAAGTGGAAAGTTCTGGGCTTCCCGGACTGTGCATACAGTGGCCCGAGGGATTCCCAGAACGACAGAAACAAAGAGAGTGAGGAAGGGGAAGAGAAACAGGGAGAGAGAGGGAGGGAGGAAGGGAGATAGTGGCACTATTGAAGGAAATTCCGAAGCTCGCGCTCTTCGAGGCGACGCAAATGCGCACGTGCATAGAAAAAAGTACGTGAGGATTTATAAAATATACAGACATGTCGAGAAAAATGGCAAAATGCATGAAAGAACGTGATGGATGTGCGAGCTTGGATGCATCGTTGATAGACCTGACATGCTTTCGTGAAATGTACTTTAGCACTAGCATAAGAAAATGTACGTGCATGACAAGTGTGTGATGTAGAGAGAACGAGGGAGAGAGAGAGAGAGGAAATACTAGGCGGAGAATGAAGAGGCACTTGGGAAAAGATTGGAGGGAAAATCGGTAAATTTCGAAGACAGTTTTTGATCGTCACAATCTCTCGCTTAGTCTTCGCTCTATCACTGATGCAACGATATAGTTACAGCACTGTGAGGGAGCGAGAGACGTGTGACGAAGTTGTGTTTTATTTTTGTCCTTCATTTTGGAAATATAGCTATGCAAAATTTTTATTTCGATCATTTCATTGGTATGTTTTTTTTTCTAGAGTTTTGTTTCAACGTCAATCCTTTTTTTATTGTTGCGAGTTTTTTCATCAAATATACTACGAGTGCATTCGGTCAGTCATTGAGCCACTTTGAAACTCGAGATGAAACTGTAGTACAGCTGGAGTCAAAGTTTAAGAGTAAATAATACGATACGATGTAGAAAAGGGAGAGATGAGGAGGAATAGAGAGAGAGAGAGAGACGGTGATGGCAAGTGGAAGGCAGGAAGAGGAAAATTGAAAGGTTACACGAGCGTAAAAGGAAGTACGGAGAGAAAATGGAGAGTCGTAAGGATTTTTCAAGTCGCGATTTCACTTCGACCAGTACAAAGTACGTCTCAACGCGTGGCTCGAGTGCTGCTCTGGGCGCATAAGTGGGTTTCGCTTCCGCCACCTCCAAGAGGTCCGTCCCTTTCTCCGGCTATTCTGAGGACAGGATCGGGGGGTGGAACGAGAATGAAAGGGGTCGGGAGTGGCAGCAAGGTGGCATGGAAAACGCTAAGGAGACATGGTAACGTCGAGACAGAGAGAGAGAGAGAGAGAGAGAGAGAGAGATGAAAAGAAAAAGGAATAAGGGAGAAAGAATAGCAACCTGGGCATGCAGTGTACAACTCCGAGACTCGCGCTTTCCGGACCATTCGACTTCATGCGCGACAATATATAACGGGGTAATACAATTTGTCGGAATTTATTGCTCCGATACGAGAACTCCGAGGTTGCCTTGGCTCTTGGGAGAGAGAGAGGAAAAAGGTGGAGGAGCACGCGAGAGGGGTTGGGGGGGAGGAGGAAAAGGAGGAAAAGGAGGAGGAGGAGAACGGCAGCATCGGGGATTTTGCGTGGCGCAACCGCTGGTTTCGCTCTCTCGCGTCTTTGTGGAATCAGCTCGAGCGATCGCGGTCTGACTGTAGCTTCGCTTTTACTACTGCCGCCTCCGTTATGTCGTATACGCTACTTATACATAATGCTACGCGTACGCGCTTCCCTTTCGAATATTGCTGTGCACAGTCCGATAGCCAGCGCTCTGACCTCCCAACTCTTTGTCTCTCTCTCTCTCTCTCCGTCCTTTCTCTCCACACGGACCAAAACGTGTACACCCTTTGTTTCCAAGCTTATTATGTTAAGGGCAAACGAAGATTACAGTTATTCGGTCATCCCGGCAGACGCTGGGCACTCTATTGTGATTGGCTTATCTGATATATTGAACGGCCCGACATAATGTAGCCTGTCCTTGCTTTTTCGTACAGAACTGGTGAAAGCTCTATTATCGGGGCTTTCAGCTTATTACGGAAAATATTTATACTCTCGAGGATTCACTTTAGTATGATTTCGGGACAAAAGGACGACACTTTTGTTTTTCTCCCAGCACTGATCTCGCTTTGTTGAATGTTTAAGGGAAAAAAAAGTCAACTCATTAGTGAGATATATATACTTATACATATAGCTCTTTGTGAATTTTATTTGAATTTTTTCATTGATTTGAACTTTTGTATTTTCCACAAAAATGGAATTAATCCAATCTGGTATTTCTTCACGCGAAAATAATTTTTTGTCCTGGCATAGTACTTTCATTAATCATGTGCCGTTATATAAAAGGAGAATAATTAATCGATGATGCGTTGAATTCGGATGAGTCGAGCTCCCAATCCGTTGCTCCTCGATATTCCGTACTGCACACACGTTCAATATCGAGTCGATATTTCAATTTTTGGCGAATATTAATACACGCACACTCATACAAGTGCACACGGGAAATGCAAATGAGTAGTTTAATATTTGTTAGATACGAATTTCTCGTTGGTGGAAAATAGAAAGAAATTTTCATCTCTCGTATTTTGTCAAGAATATTTCGAGGTGAGCATTATTTCGGTCTTTTTGTTATACCCCGCCGCGATATTGAACTTCTTTGCGTTTATATACACCGGTGAATACATAAATACCTATTTGTATTTATACAGCTCGGTGTACCACAAACGCAGGGCCGGAACAACGACGGCAATGTTTCATAATGAAACCTAACGTGTTCCTTAGACGATCGTAACGGGGCGTTCTGCAGTGGCTGCTTTCGAGGCAGAAGAAACGACTAATCGTGAAAGAGGTGAAATGGAAGAGGGAAGGAAGCGGAGGAAATGTAGGGCTTAACTGGAAAGAGAAACTCGAATGCGGGAAAGAGCGTGAAAAGTGAGCGCGGGAAATGGAAAGAGAAGGAGAGAGAGAGAGAGAGATTTGTATATAACCGTCTGTAAAATAACGTGGAGAAGAGCTAGAGGCTAACGTTAATAAGGCACCGGGCTTGTCGCGGCGCTGGCTGTTTGAAAAGGCGAGTACTGGAGGAAAAGAGCCCAGAAAACCTTCGAGCGCGACATATATATGTATATACGTATTTTTTTCACATCACGAGAAATAAATAGTAAAAGAAACAAAGGCTAAACGAGGACTACTCAGGCGTCGGTGAGGTGAATGTACTGTCTCTTTACTGTTTTCGCAATATTTTCCTGAGTTGAAATTCGCTTTTCCACGAGGCTCCTTTAACCTCCCTCTTTGACTCCCAAATTTTGACGTAAAATATGAATGTATTATTAAAATATTAAATTAATTTACTCAAACGTATTGTAAAATATAAACAAACGTCGATTGCCTTTGTATAGATATGCAATATATTATTTTTTACAATCTGAACGTGCGATGAAGCACATTAATTTTATTATTATTCTTCGATATTAGTATATCCTTCAATAGTTTAAAAGTAAATTTCTTTTGTTATATATGCGAATTACAACATATTTATTCAAGGGTCGAAAATAACAATCGAATAAAATTTATATTCGGTAGTATAGTAAAGTTGACGATTGAAATTTGAAAATTGGAAAATTCATTTTTGTAGCAGAGAGAGTATTTGAAAAACAACGTGTGTCCAAAGTGCATCTGTATGAAGCGATTTATGCGTATTTTGCACGGAGGGTGAGTTTAAAGAGGATCGAGGCTCTAAGTTACACGTAAAAGGCAGAAGCTGTTTTGCGTACGTCGAGAAATATAAAGGGGAGAGACGAAAAGTGCCGTTCGGCACGCGAGAACCAACCATTATTGCCTCGGCGTGGACTGAGCTCTCTTGCGGAGAAACTCCCGCCACCTCATTACACTTGGAATACTCTGACCACGGACTTCTCCGCTTCTAACACCGTTGAAGAGAAATAAGCTTCGTTCTCCTCGCAGTCTCTCCGCGCGCATTCGTCTCTCCTTCTCCGCACAGCTCTCCTTATTCCTCCCTCCTCACAATTCCCCTCAATATTTTCCCCAGTCACGTATATGCTTCAGGACTCGGCTTTAGCTCCGTGCCAGCCCCGGCAAAGAATAGTTAATTGTTTGTAATTAATATATTACACGCGGAGCGGTAAGTCTCAAGCGCCACTACGTCGTCCGATAGTCATCGCTTATTTATATTCCTTCTCGCTCCCTCTCTACCCCTCTCTCTCTCTCTCTCTCTCTCTCTCTCTCTCTCGTTGTCTCTCCCTTCTATTCATTCTTTTTTCTCTGTTTGTGCGTGCCCGCGTGTGCTCTCCCCCGCGAGGTTATTGTTTCTTATTTAAGAATTTTCGAGCGCGTCAATTGTTCAATTATACCTTATAAATTGTTATCACTTATATACTGGGGAAACATAAAAAATTATCAAAAGTCACGGCAGGAACTCGAGGCAAGTACTTTTACAGCCGGGAGTTGTTCGGATTCTATATTTTATCGAAACATTTTTTATAAGTTAAAAATTTTCAGTAATTAATATAAGTAATATAAGTACGTAAGTAATATAAGTAAGTAGTATAAGTAAGTAATATAAGTAATATTAAACTTATTGTTGTGTTTCAGAAAACTTCGTAATGCCAACAAAAGTTTTCTTTTTCTTTTTTCAATAAAAAAAAGTGCGAACGCATCATTATGAACGAAATACTAAAATCTTGATTTGTTCGAAAATGTGTGCGATCTGTAAGTGTACTTATCTCATTTTTTACCACCACCTCCACACTAATTGACAATAATTTATTCGAGGAATACGAATTTCGGATTCAAACACAAGACTTTTTTGGTTTTTTTTTGGTTATATTTCCCAACAGTTTTATTTGATATAGATTACTTGTATATATGCGTATCTACTCAAGAAAAATTAACTTAAATAAGTAATTAATTTTTATTAATTTATACTGATTTAAGAAAAAACTACGAGTTATAGTAACAATAAATATTTATAAATAAACGTGTGGAATAAGATATAATAATCATTATGTATCAAATGAGAACTATTGTTGGAACAAGAAAAATATTTCTCATTCTTTCAAGATGATTGCAAGTTGAATTATAGCAGCACTTTTTTGAAATTTTATTAAGCGATAAGAAACTATAGATGGTCTTCGAGCTGCTTCAGAAATCAATATCTGAGTCTTGCTTCTCAAGATGTTTGCCTTCTTTCTCTCTCTCTCTCTCTTTACCGTTCACCTCATTCTCTTCATTATCTACAACACCGGAAGGAAAATAATTATTCCAACGTTGAAGAAACCCTCAAACTCTTTGGCTCATTCGATACTCGAGACGTTGAAAATTTCCATAAAATTATGCACGATGTATAGTTTTATCTCAGGATCTTTGAGAGGTTTTTTTTAGTGCAAATAGCATTGAAGAAAATTGACTATAAATATACGAAAATTTAAGTACCAAAAGAAAAACTATCGGAATATCGAGAATAATGAAGTTTTATAGTAATTAAGTTTCCGTTCATGATAAAATGAATGTTATAGCCTGAATAAAAAATATTGATTTCATAACAAAAGTTTACATCCTGTGTTGACGAATTCATATTAATTTATTTTCAAAGTTCGATGGTGAGATGCTCTTAGAGAACATGGCTGAAATTATTCAACGAATAAGAAACAACCAAAGGATCATATTCAAGAAATAAGAAGAAATATAATAAATAAAAATATACTCGTTGATTTTTGTATTCATATAGATTTTATTGAAAATCATTCTTATATAGGATTTGATCTTTTAAATATTCAAACACGTCATTATATTTAAAAAAAATTCTTTTTTCAATTTTGGTTCGGTACATACGGAATGTAGAAATGAAACGAGAAAAAGTGTGAGAGATTGCTAAAGAATTCGATTCCACGAGAAATAAAGATAAGAAACGAGCTCCAGCGACCATCATTCTGGCTTGCATGTGTGTCCGAGCATGTGACTTTTCCATACAAGATCGATCTGTCCGATAACTCTTGGAATCTTTTCGCAGTTGGAGCAAGAGCTTCGACCCTTGAGAATATGCCCATGCCGGCATAAAAGGAACGAGAAAGAGAGAGAGAGAGAGAGAGAGAGAGAGAGAGAGAAGGAGAGAATCTTGGAGACGCAAAGAGTTTTTCGGACCGTTGCCAAGTTGTAATTGCAAATGTCACAATGGCCGGGGTTCTTGAGAAATTCACTGGAATATTCGTCCGAAAGAGTCCGAAATTCTTTCTTTGGCTCAAAGTGTTTCACATTGCGTGTTCTCCCTCTTTTGGTACGTTTTGAGAACATTACATGCTCTCTGTACTTTTTTTCTATTTTTCTCTATCTTCGTAATCTTAAAGGACATAAGTGACGATCCCATTTACTCTCGACACATTTTATACGTTCATCCGGATGCTAAGATGCTCTCTTTCTATTATAGTGCACGTACGGATATGCGAGCTAACGCGACAAGAACATTTGCAACTCTTACTTCTCCTCTTACGAAAAATTTTTGCTGTCACTCGTCTCACCACGTCGTTCCCACATTTATGTTCATAGAATCAATGATTGAATATCCAAGGATATTTTCTCGATAAGTAAAATACGGTCTTTAAAAATGAAGTTTGAGAGATTTGTAATACTAAATAAGAACGATCAATTATTTCGTTCAAATATCAATTAAATTTTAAATTTATGATTTTTTTTACTTTTCTAATTAATTCTTCAATATTATTTGTGCATGTGAATTGAAAAATTAAATGAAAAAGACAATTGTTAAATCCATCCTTTCATAATAATTAATTATCTTTATGGTTTTCGAGTTTACTCGGGAAAATGATCATTTTTAAAAAGTATATTAATAACTTCATATACAATGTGTATTCTCTTTATGTAATTGCATGCAGTGCTCCCGTAAATGTACTCCCATTTAATTAATTAATATCTTGAGGGTGAGATCATTCTTGATAGCTAGTAACAATTTCGTGTTCTATATACGTATATAGCTGGGAATACAATGGGGCACATGAATGTGATGAAAAAGAAAAAAATAATGAAAAACTCGGGAGGACCAGGCAAATTTCGAGATTTTCGTCAAGCTCATTACCTTTTTTTTGTATGAGGAAAACTAATATCGCGCTTAAATCGCACGCTCAAAGTGATACTGAACTTTCTCAATTAAAATGGCAGGCTTTTAGATCGAACAGGCGCGAGTTTCGGGGTTAATAACGCCTGAGGGCCAGCGAACCTTTCTCTCACCCATCAGGCTTATACAACGTCCTATAATGAAAGGGGACGTCTCTCCGGTGTGTCGTTTTCGGCTCGAGCATTCGTTCACTCTTCTTTGCCCTTTTCACTCCTTGACATCGACCTACCCAAACTTTTTCTCTTCCAGTAACTCAAACTTTTCAAGACAATTTCATTCATGATAAAAATATATGGACAATTTTTTTTTCAATCTTTTTTTTTATTCGTCAATCAGATTATTTGTTATCAATAGTATTCTAAAATAATTTTAAATAACCAGATGGCATATCAACTTAAAAATCTTGGTCGTCTCTCTATAGTTGTAATACATTTTCTAAAGTATATTAATTAAATTGAATTTTTTTCATCATCAATCGCTTTAACACTCGATAAGTTAAAAAATTGTTTCCTTCTAATAAAAATAACTGCAATTGAATCAGGATGTTTTTAATGGAAATTCGTGGAATGTGACTGAGTTTTTTTTTCTCTCGCGGATACTAACGAAATTTAAAATCGCAGCCACTAGGGGAGGGATGAAAAAATCAGTGTGAGTGAAGGGAGCGAATGAGAGATGTGGATGGAAAAAGGACAGCAAATCTGGCCGAATTGGATTAAGTTTTAATCAGAATTTTTTTCCTCGGAGTGCTTTTCTCACCACGTTTTCTCCACCGGCCTCTCACTCCAGTGCTCTCTCATCTCTCTCACACATACACAACACATATACTTACACAAACCTTTACTCTGTACTCCAGCCGACCGTAAAACATACTCTTTGCTTTCCCGTCGCGAGAAAACGTAAAAGCGAACAACATTTTCCGTGCCACCAGAGCCTGCAGTTGGTGTCCAAACAACTCGACATGCTAATACATTTAACGTTCTAATTTCTTAATTCCCTGAACTATTGTATAGGTATCTTGGCCATATTATCGTGTTCAAGGAAACGATGTTACCGTCCGTACGGCCAATGATCAAGAAATATAAGGTTAACATGTCTGAGTATCTTGCAACGACGATATATAATTATTTTTAATTCTTTCACTCCTGCTTGATGAGTATCTATGGTAGTATACCAGAGCAAACTCGGTGACATATTGGATTTCACATGCGAGGAGAACTTCAATGGAAGCATTTTCGTGATAAAATAATTTTATTCGAATGCCTTTTTTAATTAAGATGCTTCGTATTATTGGCTTGACATTCTTACAATAAGATATGGACCGATCAATTATAAAATATAGTTACAGTCAAAATAAGATGCGATTCGTATTGAACAAGCCCAAAAACTGATTTTCGGGTTAGTGTTTTGAATGTTTAAATATGAATTATTGAATTACGTCTAAAGTAAGTAGTATTTCTGTTATCTACGGGAAATTTCCAATTAAATAAGCTCTTAAAATAAAAATAAAAAAATCAAAAAATGAAAGGGTATATACCCCTTTTGATTTTTCAAAAATCTTCATGGCGTGATAACTTTTAAAATAAACGATGTATTAACCTCATTCATGTGCTATTTGCTTCGTTTTACATAAATCTTTGAAAATCATCTTTGATAACGTTGATTTCGTCAAAGGAAAGGAAAGATATTGCAGAGTGTGATGCCCTTCGAAAATTCACAATATTTTTTGAATTTTTTTAAAATTTTATGAACAAGCATTTATATTGAACAAGCTAAAAGACTGGTTTTTGGATCAGTTTTTTAAATTAAAAGACAGTAAAGACCGAATTAACCATGAACAATGACAGCAGATCTCATTTATTACAATTAATTTGCAATAAATTGGTAATGTTATTAGTTCACTCGTTACAATTAAAAATTATACGTGACCTCATTGATTTATCGACAAGTATACCCTGTCTCAATGTATTTTTCATCAGTTTTTTAAAAAACTGTAAAATCCATATATGCACTTGTCGTTTATGGGGTTTTATGCCTTTACAGAGGTAATGATTCTTTTATGAAATTTTGCTTCAATAGGCGTTTATGTCGCATAAAATCATTGTCAAATGTGCGCGGACGGGACTCTAATGGCGTGCGTAAAATACGGATTCATCGCTTGCATACCTTCTATAACGTATACCATGATATTCTCTCTTTTCCTGTTTCTCCCTCTCTCTCTCTCTCTCTCTCTCTCAACCGCGATATTTTTCGCTTCTTTTTCTCTGTGAAACGATATCTCATGTACAAACTAGTCTGGTCGGTGGATGCCGGTAAATTACTGCGTTTGTAATACAAGGACGGCATCAGCAACACTCGCCCTGCAATCCTTCTCTCAACGTACACGAACACAAAGGGTTCGTCGTTGTTACTGCGGTTCTCTCATTTGTGCGTCCGATAGTGTCGGCCAATCTAAACTGCGTTTTCAACCCCGAAATGCTTGTATAATAGTCAAAGCCGGTATCCCAAAAATTAGAGAACAAAAGTGAGACGGGAGCGAAAAAGCTATATCCTGCCTCTCCGCTGTGTATACGGTTTTAATGAAAATTTGCATTTTTATTGTTGGCTTCATAAATTTTGCACTCGACACTTTCCTCTTTTTTTCTTTCTCGTTTTTTCTGCTCGTGTGTTCTCAAAACGAACGGTCAAAGCGTTTGTAAACGACCTGAAAATTGAGTCACGGAGACAATAATTGACTTTAATTATTACTTTTCAACCACCGAGCATTTCATCATCCATTGTGGTAGTTTGCACAAAAAAAGAACAAAATTTTTCTACAATTTTCAAAGTATTAGCTCAAAACTCTTTCTCGAATGTCAAGTTCTTAACGAGGCGAAACAACGAATTATGTGTTTTAATGACGAAGATACGATCGAAATAAAAGTGTCTGAGAATGATTGAGAAAGAATAATAAATGAAACATCTTCGGTAGCAAAGAGGAATATGGCCCATCGTGGTCATCAGTTTCTAATGACATGCTAACGATATGGATGAGGCCAGATAATTCGAAAAAAAAAATAAAACTTCGCAAGAATCGAGGGCCATTCGCATAGTTCTTATTATAGATTTTTTAATCCTGTCTCTTTTTTTATACACATTTAATTCATTTCATCTCCAATCTTTCAACTGTCAGAACCGACACGTGTCACATGGAAACAGAATCATAAAAAATATTTCGTATAAAATTCATAAATAACAAATGGGCATAAAAGTTGTAGAAGTGTATATATGAATCATACATGAATTTTTATTTTTTTTATGTCTATTAATTTTAGAACACGTATATTTTTAATAAATCAATAAATAGTTTGAAAATAACTTTACCTATAGTGAGTCCATTTTTCGAGATAATAATTTTCAATCGTAAAATTATAACTTAACACGGAATAGTCCATAGATATGATGTAAAACTACCTCAAGCCAGTCACCAATTAGGTAAGTTCTTGGAAAAAATTCAGGTTCAGAACTTTTGGTTTACTCGAGGCCCCCCGTCGAGATTGCCTGCCTACGGATCTTTTCATCTTCAGAACAACGAAACTTTTTTTTTCTTTGAGCACATATATACTTACAGAAATCACAGCAAATATCTCAGAGATTTTCGCGTGGAATAACCATAACTTATTGATCGATCCCGAGAATTCTCATTGACTATAAAAATATCATTAAAAGGCTGAAAAAAAGATAATCAAAAAGCTATAAAATAAATCTACAAAAGTATTAATTAGTGTCGATTTTTTACCGATCAATGAATTGAATGTAATTTGAATACGAGAATCACTTAGACCCTCCCAGGCACGTTTATTCATTTTCCTCCTGGAGAATTTTTTGAGACGGCGATTTTTCCACTCTCACACTTTCTATATCTTTTATTCTCTGGAGATGGTAGTGAGAGAATAGTCGGTGAGAAAGATAAGACAGGAACCAAAGGAAAGAATGAAAAAAAAATCCCAAGAGGGATGGAAGAAAAAAAAAGGAGGAAAAGGAATAAAGTTTCGGCGGATACCACACCGTGGAGTGTCGTGCCTGGGAATTCTAGCGCTGGACTGAAAGACGGACGTTTCCCAATTAAGAAAGTTCTCTTCTGCCGGACGGGTGAAGCACGTGGATAGGGGGTCGAGAGGAGGAAAAAATCTCACCGCCGGGATTAAAGTCGTCCTGGTGAGCCTTACCATTAGCATCGCGAGAGTTTTAACACCGCCAGAAATGAATCCCAAAATGAAGCATGCCGAGATTGTATAACGCCCGCATATTTTACGTAATACATGTTAATCATGAATTACAATGAAAATGAATTACTGGAACGTGGTTTCTTTACAATTTTATTATTGAAATATTAAAATTATTTTTAAAATGTATTTTGTTCCATTCATATAGCTCAAAGGTTTTAATTACGCATATATGTATAATAAAAACTTTTATTCCATGAATAACACATTAGAACCAATTATTAACCAACCACAGATATATAAAATTTTACAATCATTTTCATGAGTTTATGGTGAATTATGTGTTACATATGCGCAATATAGCACGTGCAAGTAGCTAATAAACACATCATTCGAAATTCAGTAACGCAGAATTTTTATTTCACACGAAAGTAACTTTCGATAAAAAATAAATATGTATGCGTATACGAGACAATCCATTTTTTCCGCGCAACAACGTCAAAAAATGCATGTTATATCGTTCAGCAGATTGAGCAACACATACTCCATAAAGGTAATTAAAATATTATAATAAAATTAGGAATATGCACATGTCGTATAAATCCTATATTAAAAAAGACACGAATAAGCCTCTAATCAATTCATGCGAATAAATATCTCTACTCGTTAAAAAAATTCAGCGTGTGCTGCTTTAGAAATAATGACCTTGATGTTAAAATCATTCATTTTGTCTTGTAAAAATTTTCAGGAATTAACTATTATAAAGAACACGAAAAGATATTGCTGCTTGAAATTTTGAGATTTTCCTATTTTTGATTCTCGAAAAATCAGGCTGGAGGTCCTCGAACACGCTAAATTTCCTCAGCTCATTTGATAAATAAACTTGCAACACAATTTTCCATTATCCACATCAAGTATACCTGCACAAATATTCCTGAATAGTTTGGGGATCGTAAACATTAAAAAAAAGAGAGAAGTTCGTCGAGCGTAACGAGGAAAAAAAATTTTCAAATTTTCGTTAATCGCTCGGTCATTAGTGTTTCCATGGGTGATCAGTCGAGGTCGAGTGAAAAACCGAAAACGGTCTTGTTCGGATTTTCGACTCAATTTGGAATCAGTAGCCCGGTGCAAATTGTCGGGGTAAGACGTGTCGGGTCTCACAAGTTCGTTTTCGAAAAAAATTTCGTTGCAATTTGACAATTTCAACTGAGTGTCAGTAGTTCCAGTGTAATTTTCAATAATACGAAAAGTGAATAGTTTGGTGTTTCAAATATATAATATCGTTTCAAAATACTTTTTTAAAAATGCTGGTGTGGATAAAAGTACTGTCCAATTGATGCAAACAATCTCGATGCCAATATTTTATTCTTCATATAGTATTATTTCCGTTACATTGCAGCGTGTGCAGTCTTTTAAATTCGAACGAACAGATATTTAATAGCGGTTTTGCTTCGAATAATTATATTTTTTATCATAAATTATTATTCCAATATATTTTCATTGACCTATATATATATATACAGTTCACTACCCCAATAAGAACGCAAAAGCCCCCAAGGGGAAGATTTTTATGGCCCCCCACTCCGTGCGCGCTTCGCGCTCGCT